>VXAY01005403.1:412818-466381 GCA_013399855.1 Oxyruncus cristatus | reverse complement strand
GTCGGAGCCGGGGCCGGAGCGGGTCGGCGGCGGGCAGACAAAGCACACTGGAGGGAGGCTGCCTCCAGCCCCGCCGTCTGTTTGCTCAGCCTTGTGGGTCTGCCCAGGCACTGCCTGGGGGCACGCTGCCGCTCCCGCTCTCCTCCTCACTCCCATTCTCCTTCTTTTTTTTTTTCCTTTCTTTTTTTTTTTTTCCCCTCCCTCCTTTTGGGGTTTGTTTTTGTTTTTGTAATGCAAACCGCAGCTATTCTCTTGTCCCAGCCTTATTGGTTTTAAAGCAGCAACTGCGATGAGGCTTGCGCGGTCTGAAGTCAACCTTCCTGCCGGGGCTGCTGGTCCGCCGCGGCCGCAGCGCGGGAGCTGCGCGCCCCCGGCCTCCCGCCGCCAGAGCCCCCTGTTTTGCACCTTCTTCAGCCTCACCCCAGAACGACTCCCGAGTCCCCCGGATCCCTCCTCATTTGGAAAGTTTAATTGTGCGTAGATGCGTCCCCTCTAGTAAGCCGGGTTTAAACTAAAGCCGTTCTAATAGAATAACTGGAATTACACCAACATTATATCAATGAGAGAAGCTAAATAGGGATACTCACAGAGGCTCTTAAGCATACAACCAGCACACACGTCCGGACATGCCGTTTTGATTGGATATGTAACAGATTTGTTCTCAAATATCTGAGATTCTTGCAACCTTGTAAAGAAAGGGTCTGCTAAAACTATTTAAGCCAGCCTTCTCCAATTTAAAGGTATTTATTAAATAAAGTATCTGGAACTTTTAAAATGGTTTAAACCATTTAAACCATTTAATATCTCTACCCCTAAAAACAATTGCAAATATATGCAAATTTGTATTTCAGTTATTACTACTCACTAAAGTTTTAAAATTTAGCAAAATTTTAACAAACTGCATAAAGGTCCTTCCCATAGACCTTACAAATACTCCCTAAGAAGAGAGAGATGGTTGCATAGGGTTAATTTTGTGCATTAAGTAACAGTAACTCTTTAAAGCTAAGCTTTTACCAATCGATAAGTAATTAAGTAATTCAATTAGCAAGCCATTAAACTGAAATGGGTTTATGATACATTTCTATTACAGAATTTTGGTTCCTCATAATTCAAAAAAGCTCTTTTAAAAATATATACACACAATGTTAAAAACACTAAAACATACACAATAACTAAATTTGACCAGTGTTCTCCACAGCATTTCCACTTTGTAGATGGTATCTTTCACTTCATGTAACACTTATTTTTCTGCACTCTTTCAGTACACATAATCCAAACATGATGAGGAAAACAGTGTAACGATTTGCAGTACCAAAAAAAAAGAAGTCTTAATACCATGCCAGGTCTACAGCACTAAATAAATTAAAAACCAAACCAAAACAAAACCCCCAAACAAACAAACCAACTTCATACTGTATAAACAGATTGAAAAATAACTTTTTTTTTTCTTTACAAAAATCTGTGGTTATTCACTGCTAATTTATCCTTACCTTCAATTAACTAATCTGTGAATGAAAGCAATACTTCTAGAGAAGAAATGTCTTCTGGCTACTACATCCCAGTAAGCGAGACATTATTTTGTAGCAAGTACATTGGGAATACTTCAGGAAAGCAGATCAGTTTGCAAAGCTACAAGTCAACCTCGAGCTGAAAAGGCACCTAGGATTTCATTTTGTTTAGCGGAGAAAAGGGATCTCGGGACAGTCACACACCATATATGGGAGCCCAGGTCAAAATAAGCAGCTTTCGATTGGGCCTGTCTGTGTAGCCAGCACAAACAAAATCCCATCACTTCTTTATAGTCACAAAACAGATCTCATGCCAAAAAAACTATTTATCATGTTCTATATTAAACTGTGAAAGAAATACAAATTACATATTATGGAGACATGCAGTTTTGTCAGGTAAAAGTCACTGAAATCTTGAAATACAAGGCTATGCAATCATTCTGAACCACATGATTTTTTGGAACAGCCACGATCCTCTGGATTTTTTAGCAGCGTTAATAAGATAATTTTTTAAAAAACCTACCCAATCCTATATGGAGTTAAAGGCATACTCTTGCTTCACTGACTCTAGGAGTTACATATATTACACGAAAAAGATCAGCTACACAGTTTAAGGAAGCAGAAGTTCATTTTTTTCTTGAAGAAAAACTCAAAGAATATCATGTTGTCAGGTACCATCTGACACTGGAAAAGGTAACTCAAAACCCTTTTGCAAAAATAGTCGTTCTTAAATGATGCTGTGGAAATCAAAAAATTATTTAAAAACATACTGTGACTTCCAGGAATGCATGTAATTTTTTTCATAAATCTATTTCATTCCATTATTGAAAAAAAACCCGAATAGCACAAATATATGAATAAATTTTACTGTTTTAAATGTAAAGCTTACTCAAACGGGTTTACTGTTGGTTAGAGTTTGTAATCCCTACTGGGAGTTTTATCTAAGTAATAACTTCAGGAGTGTGCCCAGTCTCTGTATTTAATTAAAGTAAGACGGATCCCCACACACACATACAGAGCTTGATGATGGGATGATAAACATGGGATAAATTACACACAGGCTAAGATGATCAGAAAAAGGGTGTTGATGATGCATTTCAAGAAAAGAATCAGCTTTGAATTTTTAATCTCTTCTGTAGTATGGCATGTAGGTAGTATGGGAACTGAAGCCATATAAATTATCTAGATGGGGGATATGAGATAAAGTAGGGTCCTCTTTGTTTATACAGCCATTAAACAGTGCCTTAAAGTTCTTTATCTGATGTCTGAAGATTGGACTTTAGATTAGTTTCTATCATTACCCCATGATATGGTCTAACCTATGAACTTATCCTACAGCTGATACTGTGGACCAGATCCTTATTTGGTTTAAGTGAGTGCAGGGTTTTTTTATTTCAATAGGTAATCTAATTATGACAGCTGAGCACTGCACCGATTTGAAACCTACGTGAAAGAGGTTTCTTTGCTTAGCTTTTTGATTTTGTTCTTCCAGCTAACAGCATACCAAGTCAGTGCAGGCTACGTTGTTGATCACTGGCACCCAACATCAATTTCAAACCACAATTGCAGTAACACTGGGTTTGGACAGAGATTTCAGTGGGATTTGTATATGTTTACATCATGTCTGAATTTGCCCTGATTCTGCATTCCCGTTAATGCAGCTGGCATCTCAGGAGTCCTAAGAAGTAAAGGACCAGGACTATTACATAATATCAAACGCTACAACAAGCTGTGGGATATATTTTTACAACTATTACTCATGCAATATGGTTTTAACTTCATAGGCAGTGTCACATACTCGTTTTAGCACAAGTAAAATGGGTCCATCTGGAACAAGTATCTATGGGGTGCTTAGGTACTATAATTACAGATTAATTCTTAATTTCTTAATTTCTAATTAAGAAAAATTAGATGTAAGATGTATTATGGAACAGTGGGACGTTCGCATGTTTGTGTCCAAGTAGGAAATACTGCTGAAATATTTTACTTTAGAAACAGGCCCAGGAAGACCACACTTCACTAAAGCAAAAGATGCATCCCATTGCTCCTGAAAGCTGCTGCCTGGCTTTTTCCATAACAACTGCAGTGCAACATCAGAACCCTCTGAAGCAGGCAATATCCCTCCTATGCCTCCATACAAGTTTTATCTTACACATAGCAGCTGTTGCCTAGAGACGTCCCTGGCTGGAGCAGAAGTTTGCAGCATTTGACAGGAGCCCTTATTGTCTCATGCTACCCATGTGAGCAAAAGTAGAGAGACCTCAGTAAATACAAACAATAAAAGTGACAGAAATCAACCATTTTAAGTGTTGTGCGCAAAAGCTATCAGTGTGACTGAGAAGACCAATTTCATTATATTCTCTCCAGATACATTGGATAAAGTTAATATTGAATTAAAATCTATGTGTAACGTGTTATAAGAAAAGGTGTGTGCTGCTAACCACCATCCTTAGTCAAAATGTATATGAACTGCTGGCCCCAGTTTGCTAGTTTGCATGCAATTGTACTTGTTTTCAATCCACAACTTCAGTATGAATTACAGAATAATTTTGTATAATCTAAAATAGGAAATAGTAGTCTTTATTAATCTTACCTAGATTACTGGAATGAATGCATGACATATATGATTCTGAAATAGTTCTTGACAGCTACGATATAAACAAATGCAGAGACTGTACACAGAAGAAGCAATCAAAATCTAGTTTGAAAGCAAATACCTTGGTGTTTCTCAATTTTTCACTTTCCAAAATGAAAGTATGTTTGTTTTTTTCAGTAGATTTGTTGCATCTTAAAAGCATTATGTAACAGGGGTAAAAAATCTGTGTATATATTTATAGGCACCAATAGTGTAAATTATAGGTATACTCAATACTGTAACTGCAAAATAAATAAGTAGTTTGGCAGGGTGAAGGGAAAGTTTGGATATAAAGGTAAGTTTTAAATGTATCTAATACTACCAACTCTCTTTTGGTATTTCTTAACACCCTACATTACTTGTCTCTTCTAGAAATCTCATGAGGGTAATTATACTTATGATTGCTACACAAAAATACCGATAAGCTTTTGTCTCCAGGTCATCTGAAGTAGGTGCTCTACCCAAAAGCGATGGTTTTTCCCTAAAGGCCGAGAAACCAGGTCTTTGATATCCTGAGGGCAGAGCTATGAGATCTCCAGATTTAAGAGTAATGTTGCAACTTTTCTAACTACAGGAGCCTTCATTTAAACAATGTCTTAGCTATTACACTGAACTATAGAAAATTAGTTTCCATTTTCCAATGAAGTTCAATAGTTTTATGGAGAAGTTTTAATACTGTCTATGGTACCTAAGAATCAATCGGAATGACACTTTCATTTTTTGCACAAAAGCCTCAGCTCAAAAGATACAGAAACATGTTAGCAACTGTTTATAAAAGAATTCCAGCTGAAGACAACATAAATGTCTTTGACCAAAGTTATTTGGAGAATTATCTGTTTGCAAGATAGGGTGTGAAATGAAAGGAGTACATTGCAATCTGTAAGCGTCCTTGAAAAAGAGCTAATTTTTCTTATTGACTTTCAGGCTTTTGCTCCAGCTCAGCATAGAAACAGAACTGCCTAAAATTTGAAAATAATCATCTTTTACTGTAATAGATGAATCATAATTTGCTTGCAAACCTGAACAAGTAAAATCAAATACACCATTTATGACGAGGAGCAGCTTGCTAGCATGGGTGATAAAAGCTATACTCAGTATTTCCTCAGAAAACTAAGTTGCAGAAAGAATGCACTACAAATGTGAGATTACCACTGAGCTGACAAAACAATCAAGTCCTATTGTTCTGTAAAGAGTATAAAACACATCATTTCACACACATGCCATTTTTCTGTAGTTCATCCTCCCACGACTACTTAAGCCTTCCTCATCTTTCATTTAGTCCTCCTAGAATAAAGTGAGAATTTACAAACCATTGTAATTTTTTTTTTCACACCAATAACTTACATTTTTGCCAGTGATATAAATACAGTGCACTGTATAACATGAGTCAGCTCAGTTAGGCTAGACTCTCTCCAACTGTTTTCCACTTACATGAACAAAACCAGTTTTGTCAGCACCTCCTATAAGGTGAAAAGGAAGATGGAACATCCCTCTTTGTTTTTCAGCTCTGAATTAGAGTCATCCTCAGAATTCTTTTTTCTGCAAGAAAAATGTTTGTTCACTAACCACAGCAACAATAGGTTTATTTGTTGCAAATTCCATTGTGTTATTATTTTCTAAATGCATTCCGTATTTTTTTCCTAAAGTGTTATTCATGTCACTGCTCAACAGTAGATGGAGCAGTGGATCATTACTGTATTTTAGTTATTGTGTCAATTATTGCATAATTTTTCAGCTGCTGACATATAAGACTGCAGGAAAACTAAGAAAATTATATAGAGAAAATAATTATTAATGAAAGCATTTAGAATTAGGAAGAAAATTGCAAGAACAGTAATCCAAGCTTACTTTGACAGACAAACCTGCATCTATGACTAATATAAGCGACTCATAAACACACATTCATTTACAAACCTTGCATTAGCTGAATACAGTAAATATGTGTGTCCTTAACTTTGAAACATTCAGTCATACATATTTTTCTTATGGTGATCAGGAAGGGTGAAGTATCTTCTAAAAGTGAAGTGCATAAATGCTGCACATTGTGGGCCTTGTAATGAAAATGAAAACGTGGAAGTCTAAGTCAAAATAGTCAGGTGATTTATTTTATACTTGCATCAGTGCTTTTCCTATAAACTGTTTTTAAGTAACTGAACACAATAAGTTCCTTTGAACCTTACGGTAACTATACCATGACCCTCATTTTTTCAGCAGGGGTTAGATTCTCAGCTATGTGTAACCATACAAAATGAAGCATTTAGTTCAAGATGATGATCATCCCAACCCTCATCTTCAGGAGAGAGAGAGAGAGAGACACTTCCAGTCCATGTGTCTAGGGAGGGGACTCAGTTTTGAGGTTTCCCCTCCCCATAGACACAGATGATGGGCTTAAGCTAGCTCTCAGGGTTTGATGGCTATGGCTCCCCCAAGAATCCAAACTTTGTCAAACCCAATAGTATAATTTCTCTTATAATCAATTGGGTCTCAATAGTAATTTTATTCACAGAAATTTCAATTGACACATGCTCCGTTTTGAAACTTCATATAATTACTCAGTCAGACTGCCAATATTTGTTGTTACAAATCAAGGCCAGAGGAAAACTTCTCAGACAGCTTCAAAGACCCAGTTCTCATCTCCAAACCCAGCTCCCTCCCCCGCTTCCTTCCAGCAGCATTAACTTTTTCTCTGCAATCTCACAAATCGGAAAAAGAGTAACCTCTAAAGCTGTTTTAGACTGAAGGTCAGAATTCAAAGGATTGGTAACTTTATCCACAGAGCCTTGCAATCACATTGCTATTGGAAACACACTCAGAAGCACCAGCACTCGAGATGTTTTTATTAAGCAATGTCAATAGGTACGAAATTTGAAGGTGGGTTTGTTGTTTTTTTTTTTATTATTATTATTTGTTTTGTGTTTTTCCATTGTGTAAGGTTTATCAAGACTCATATTTGCAAGAGATCAAATTGCTTTCTGCCACTGAATTTTAGTTTAATGTTCGCTGAGGTAAGGAAACTGGGCTGTGTTACATGCTAATGAAAACAGCAGCTTTGGTTTGTTTATCTAAATACTTAAAGAGAGGCACCTCTTGCAGCCAAAATGTAAACAAAGCTTAAACTCTTTTTACTGCTTGAATACTTCCAGGCTACTAATACGGATTTATTTTTTAATTAATGGCATTATAACAATTTTCTACATATATATCGTACTTGACAATCTACCTTTCCAAAGAAATATTTAATTCTTAAAGCAATTATTCATAATTACACCTATATTTTCAGCGCATGAACATAAGATGACAGATCCCTTTCAAATCTGGGCTAAAGGGAAAAAAAAAAATAATGGAGGGCAGTCAGAACTTTTGTCCCTGCAAACCTCTCACTAATTTAAAAGGAAATAGGTTAAAATAAGAATTTCAAGAAGGTTTCACAAGAATTAAGAACAAGCAAAATTTTTATTCCAATATCTAAAAAGCCCAAATCACATACCTTGCCCTTCTGTCCTGTACCACGTTTGCATGCCCAAAAGACAGAAGCATTCATATCCACACGAGTGATTCACCTGGTGAGGTTCTAAAAATGTGTCTTTAAGGATGCCTTGCCTTCTACCATACAGGAATCTCTATATACAACCATCTCCATTAAACAACTTTGCTAAACTAGGCACAGACAAACGAAAGTGCACCTTGCGCTGGATGCCAGCTGTGAGCTGAGAGACACAGCTTGGGTACCACACACCAAGCAGAGGCAGAATGCTTTTCATGCAGTGACAGCAGAAGAATGCAATATCGTAAGGACAAGATACAGACCACAGAAGGCAACTGCGTGTAGAACTCGAAACAAGGGTGGCTAAGTGGAGATAAACTCTTTTTAACTCATATAATTTGATGTTTAAAAAAAAAAATTAATTTGGCAGCTATCAGTATGTGCTGAGCGCAACTCAAAAATGCTTGTTTGCCTTTGGTGCATCTGATGCCATTTTCCTTATATTCATAAGCAGGGTACCTCTCTGCATCTAGCCTGATTTTTAACAGCTCAGCTGGAGAGCAGCAAATCCTAAATTAGAGACACTTAGGAAAATTTAGTAGATTTAGTAGCCTAAAAATGCACTAGCTTGAAACATATTCCACCAGTGTACTTCAGCACAGATGACTGCTTGTTGAATTAAAGTCAAAATTAAACTGCTGGAGACTGCATGCTGCAAATGATACCTTATAGTGTCTGGGACAAAACAAGGGCTCCATTTCCCTGGGTGAGGATGCCAGCAGTGCTGCCACCAGGTCCACCAAGCCCAAAGGGCTGTGGCCATACAGTAAAGCATCCCCAGCCCTGCAGCCACTGATGAATTGCTCTTACCCACCCTGCCGTGCAAAGGAAAACAAGTGCTCAGAACAAAGGCTTCCCTCCTGAACCTTAATCCACGTCTAGAATGGTTTTGAATTCAGGAACAGGCTCAGGAACTGTGTGGTGCCTTCAGTTGGAAAGAGGGGAAATCCAAGGGATGGAGAGGGGCTACCCCTCAGTTAGGCACAGTTTGGGTAATGTAAGGCTCTTGTTCCTCTGTGAGACATGAAAAAGCTGTCACAAACCAGCAGTGATAGCCCTACAGTGCATTTCTCTTCTCTCCCGTCTCCTCTCTCATAAAATTCTTGGTTTTAATTTGTTTTTTTAATGAGAAAACACTATTCATATTTTTACCTTCAAAATACTATAAAATATTGTGTATGCATCTCTAAAGCTTGAATTAAAACAGGATCAACGTCACGTTAAGTATTTTTTTAAAGGAATTGGCCTCAAGCCTGTGTGGTATACCAAGCACAGCAGGAGATTTATACAAATCTTTCTCTACTGGTTGATGAATTACAGGATTTGGCTCTTGCTTTTCTGGTCAGTAAGTAAATAATAGTAAATAGTTATGCAGCATGCATCATAGAGTAACAACTTTTAGGAAACTATTTTTTACATCAATCTATTATGGGGTTGCCAAAAATTGGTTTTACCATCTGATGAAGATGCAGGATGAAAAGCATTTGAGCAGGTGTAGTGGGTTGACCCTGGCTGCATGCCAGGAATTCACTAAAGCCACTTTCTCACTCCCCTCTGCAACTGGACAGAGGAGAGAAAAAAAAAAACAGCAACAGATTCCTGAGTTGAGATAAGAGCTGGGAGAGGTCACTTACTGATCACCATCACAGGCAAAACAGACCCAAAGTGGGGATATTAATTAAATTTATTACTAACAGGATCAGAGCAAAATAGTGAGAAATAAAATAATCTTAAAAACACCTTCCCCCCACCCCTCCTTCCATCCAAATTCTACCTCCTCCCCCCCAGTGGTGCAGGGAGACAGGGAATGGGAGTTATGGTCAGTTGTTGTTTCTGCTGCTGCTCAGGAGAGAAGTCCTTCCCCTGCTCCTGTGGGGTCCCTCCCACGGGAGACAGTCCTTCAAAAACCTCTTCAGTGTGAATCTATCCCACAGCCAACAGTTCTTCCCAATCTGCTGTCCTGTGGGTCACTCCTCCATGGAGTGCAGTCCTTCACCAATGAGCTGTACCAGTGTGGGTCCTCCACAGGGGCCACAAGTCCTACCTGGGGAAAACCTGCTCCAGCGTGGGCTCTTCTTTCCACAGGCTGCAGGTCCCCGGCAGGACCCTGCTCCATCCTGGGTCTCCCATGGGGTCACAGCCTCCTTCAGATATCCACCTGCTCTGGCGTAGGCTCCACCATGGGCTGCAGGTGGGTCTCTGCACTGTGATAGTCCTCCATGGGCTGCAGGGGCCACAGCTCCATTGCCTGGAGTACCTTGTCTCCCTCCTTTTCCATTGACTTTGGTGTCTACATTGTTGTTCCCATGTTCTCACTCCACTCTTCCCTTGCTGCAATTTTTCAACTTTGCAATAACTTTCTGTTCTTAAATACGTTATCACAGAGGTGTTACTATCATTCCTAATTGGCTCAGCCTTGGCCAGTGGCAGAAAGCCCATCCTGGAGCCAGCTGGCATTGGCTCCACCAGACAGGGTAAGCTTCTAGCAGCTTCTAACAGAAGTTACCCCTGTAGCCACCTTCACTACCAAAACCCAGTTACAGAAACCCAATATAGCAGGTCCTACATTACAAGGTTCCTGTCAACCAGTGTGGAGGTCTTCTTGAGCCCAGGCCACTGTCCTGCAGCCCAATTCTAAGTTGGACTGTGGTACCCATTAATAGTCATTATGGCCTCAAAAAGGCTGTGTACTGCTGGTTGGAGTCTACACTAACAGCCCAGGTTGCAGGAAACCAGTCTAGTTATCTTGTCACCTTTGGATGCACTGAAGTCTGCCAAGACACCAGTGTTTTCCAAATTTGAATGGATACCATAAAATGGCTTGAAGTGAATGGCAATGAAAAAACAGCTGTAAGTTCATACACAGTAAGAATGTTTCCTACTAATTTAGTAAGTGAAGTGGACTTTAGAGACCCTGAATAAGGGGTTTGAAGACTTATGTTTACATTTGGTTTAGAAATTCATGACTATGAATAAAAAATTAATAAATCACAGTGATTTAAGAGATTAATTTGAGACACTGATTTGCTAAATCTTTACACTCACCTAAGCTTGCTTGTAACTTTGCAAGACATAAGTTTCTCTGTTTTAATAAAACTGCACTACACAGCTTAAAGATACTTGCCAAATGTCCACCTGTAGTGCTGTTTATTAGACACATGCACAGCTTTTCTGTTGCTAGAAAGATCCATGTATAATCAATAAATATACAGTTATTCCCTCAAATATCTGGGAACTAATAATAACGCAAAGTATTAGCAATCAGAAAGCAGTGATGTCATTCAACGGTCAAAAAACATGGAAGTACATGTGCAGACAATGGTGGAAACACGATAAATTGATATATAACAAAAATAGTGATATCCATACTTTGTAAGATTTTCATGAGTGTCATGTGCTCAAGGAAGTTACTAATACATTTAATATCTTCTTTAGCTTATGAAAATGTGTTTTTTCCTTCCATCTTAGAAGAACTAATAAGTCAAAGCATCCTTCCCTGTCTAGCATTCAATGCAATGATATCTAAATTAACATCTCCACAGGGTGTGTTCCACTGAAAGAAGAAGTAAATGCAGTAAATTTTTTTCACTTGAATAGATCTTGGATTATCTCTGTGATTTGAAAATCCCAAAGAATGTACTCTTTACTTTGCTTGCTTTCTGAAATGCACAAATGGATTCACAAAATAGAAATTAAAAAAACAAAATAAATTTGAAACATTCTTTTAAGAAAGGTTGAAAGAAACAAGTATGCTTTGAAATGTTCAAACTGATGTTCAGCCTGTAAAACTGATGTATAATACTTGAACTCTGGT
This sequence comes from Oxyruncus cristatus, assembly GCA_013399855.1. Taxonomy (NCBI): domain Eukaryota; kingdom Metazoa; phylum Chordata; class Aves; order Passeriformes; family Cotingidae; genus Oxyruncus; species Oxyruncus cristatus. Next base: position 454,880 of record VXAY01005403.1, on the reverse strand, counting down.
ATTGCGGTCATAGATGGAATGCCAAGGTTAGCATCTTATTAATGACTGTTGGTTAACAGTTACAATTAAAATTAAAATTTATAACAAGGTATTAATATAATGATTAATTATTCTGGAAAATTATGTATTGGATTAACAAAATGAAGGAAGTATTTTTTCTTGTTTACCAGAAAAAAACCCAAATACCCTAGACTTCTCCTACCTGCAGAACTGGCCTTAGGTCTCAACCTAACTTACAACAGAACCCAAATAATTATAGTGGACATCATCTAAGAAAAATTAGATAATTAACGATGTCAGATAGGAACCGGTGCTTAAATTGAGCTACTGAGCATACTGAGTTCCATTTCTCCCATTGCAGAGCGAGCACATTGCTTAGGCTACTGTTTCTCTGCTGCCTAAGGCAAGCCAGGATTCAGAAAACATCTCAACACCCATATCCTCATGCAAATACAATTTTTTAGGCCAGATACCGCATCTATTGCAGCACAACAGAGTGCCTTGGCTTGATGATGAAAATAATTTTTTTTTTTTTTTTTTTTGGAACTCTCTCACCCTGAAAAGAGCTACTCCTAGAAAACAGTGTTTTCAAAATTTCCCATAAATTCTTTTACAAACATTTGGGCTGAATCAAATGAAGCCCTGACTTCCTGCAAGTCTAAAACACATAAATACAGATTTATCATTCAAAGTGTGTTTGTTTTCCTCACCTGCCTGCAGTTACAAGTCTGACTTCATTAGCTGAAATTTGCTAAATGCATCCCAATCATCTTTTAATAACTGCACCCTGAAAGACTGTTTCATTTCTTCACTCTTTATCACCTTATCTGATTATTTCTTCATTTACATAGTTCTGCGTTAGCTCCAGAAATTATTTGTCAGAAAATATTTATCAGAGAAGTCCACGAGTTGTCCAACACAGCAGTCTCTCGCCCCTAACCATGTTATAAATACCTTCCAAGGAGTTTGTTCTCCCACGCAGGGGTGACTGCCCTATTGGGTGTCGGAAGCTTATTTCCCTTCTTTTGCCTTTGAAGATAAGAGAAAGGAGTGGATGTATTTATTAGATCTCTTTTGTGTTCACTCTATCAGCTCTCTTGATCTGAACCACTGAAGTAGGAATCACTGATATTCTGAATTATAACGGCAGTGAGGGCAGTCCAGTGGCAATACAAGCTGGGTGGCATTTTTTCTTACAGGTTTTGCTCTCCAGCTGGTCATGAGTTGCCATCAACAGCTAAGGATGTCCACATTCACCGAGCACAATCTTCCAGCCCTCACTCAATTTACCCTTTGGTCACCCAATTTACACGATTTATGTTTCTTTACACAAGCCAGTGAAATTCTCCTCTCTTAGGGGAAGAACCACACATTATTTGCCAGGGGAATTTATTGTCTTAGATTTTCCATAGGATAGAGAGGGTGTATTTTGCTTGTGACATGTAGGGGATCACTCTTTCTGATACTGATCCATTTGTTTTATATTTCTCCTCACTCCTTTAACCATTCTTGTCCCAGGAAGGGTGTGTTTCAGTCCTATTGGAGAAGTGACTGTTTCTTTTTTTCAGTCTGGGGTCCTGGGGAGGAATTTCCTTGCCTCTCAGCTTCAGCAGAGGAGGATGTTTGGGTTAAAGATGTGTTATACAGAGAGAAAGCATAACATTTCTTTTCTCTTGATCTTTTGTATCCAGTATTCAGCCCATAGGGCAGAGAAGTTAAGACGAACTGACAAAACCCCTGACAGACTAATTGGTGATGAAATTATTCGGCAGAAGACTGCTGCTTGGTTTAACAAGGCTTCAAAATGTGAAACCCACTTGGCAGACAGGGAAAGCTGCAGAATATCTACTTTTCATGACAGGTTTTTCAAGGGTTATATTGATCCAGAATTATTCTCGTTTTGCAGACATTGTCATTCTTTGACCTGCTGCATCTGTCCCTGAAAAGCCAAGGTGGAACAGTAATACTGAAAGTAGCAGTAAACAGCTGAAATTAGTTCAGGAGCTCTTGAATTCTGGAGGGGGTGCAGACACCATATGATATTTGTTTTCAGACATAACTACTTCATCTCTCATTCCTTCTCTGAACTGAACTGATGATCAGAAATTGTGAATCTTGCTAATTATCTTTCTTTGGATTTATGCTGTTGAATGAAAGACCAGGGGATAATAAAATTAACAACATTCATGGCTTAATTAACAATAAGCACCACCTCATCTGTCTTTTAGTAAGCCAGTAGTAACTGGTCAGAGGACACTGTGGATAGGTGGGTTCTCAAGCAAATGCACAGACCTTTCCTTTTACCTCCCACATTTTTCTCATATCATCCTTCAGTGCATATACAGTCTTCAGAATACAAAGAATTAGTTAAACCCCATACTGAGATCAAGTTAAGGCTCTTGATACATTACCAACAGGTTGTTTGATATCTGGTGATCCAATTGACATAAATCTATTATTGAGGGATGTAATAGTTTGTATTTTGGGGATTTTTTTGAACATAAACTGGACTATAGATTTTAAATATATTTGATAAAAGTGCAAGTGGGTTTAGTAACTTCATTAGAAATCAAATTAAAAACAATATTTCCTTTTTAAATAATTGCTGAAACAGTTTTCTTTTGTGTTTAACTACTTCATTCATGTGTATTTTTCATTTCTGGGCAAAAGTGGACTTTATGTTAATAATTAAAAACATGTAAAATTATGAGATCACTTTGTATTTACACTTTTGCTTCATTGTCTGCATATTATTTCTGATTGCATAAATATTCATAAAATAAGCCCCTGGGAAATTTTCAAAGTGGTGCATAGAGATTACATTATGCAGTTCCTATTAATTTGAATAAGTCACATAGTTATATTCTCACAATCTAATTTGAAAATTTCTCTCCTGCTTTTCACCATCTAAAATAACTCTCTAATTCCAGATATGCACTGTCTGCATTTCCCACTCTACAATTTATAATTACAGAAGGGACATACAGTCTTTTCACACAGATACTTCAGGATGCTCCAGTGGTATTTAATACCCAAAAGAAGTCCCCAGCCTAATGAGAGTTACTAAACTCCTTGTGCTGCTCCTAATGCTCATCTCTAAGGATATTTCTATTAATATCTTTGCTGAAATACCTATTTAGATGCATAGAAAATCAGCATCCTGGGAAACTCTGAAATAATTAAACGTACAATTACCAAAAAAAGAAGGATCAAAAGAACCACTAAAAATAGAATAAGACATAATCAACCTGTAACTCATCGAGCAGTCCCAGAAAACTGTGCTTAGACATTCCTCCACAGAAGTTAATGACAGCAAGTTATAAATGAAAGATTTTTGCATTTGACTATATTTGAACTTTCCCCACAATGTGCCAGGAAGGTCAGCCAGGGTATTTTAGAGCAAGGCTGCGAGAGGACAGAATTACAGGCTTCGAGTTACTTGCAGGGTCTTGCCAGAGATTCCCTCTGTTTTATAGCTCATAGGCTTCAGTTTTCACCGTTGCTACTTCTAACCAGTTTTTTTACATCTCCTGAAAACCAAGGGTGGGGGAAGGGATGACTTTTTTCCTCATACAGATGACCTCAAGAGATCCAGTGATGATGGAGGCAGAAGCAGAGGCAGTGAACACAGTCAGCCAACAGGAGCACAGCTGGCTCAAAGCAGCACCTTAATCCAGGCTGAAATCTACTGGTGGAGCAGCTGCAATGGGTTTGAAGCCTCAGTGTTGGGAAACTGGAAGAAAAGATCATGGGGTGGCTTAAGTGAAGAGAATCAAGGGAAGAAGAAGAGGTTTACTGATGAGATTTGTGTAGCTCAGAAGAGAAAAGGGTCTGGCTTCTGGGATGCAAGTTGCTTAAAAGTGCATTCTCTGGGCTTGGGAGCACTGAGGCTGTAATGGCTTGGGGGTGACACAGACCAACCAGGTACCTCTTACTCAAAACCCAGCCTGGGGAGAGGGGCACACAACAAGCTGTGCTCACCAACAGCACCCACAGGGCCAAAAGGCAGCTTGCCCTGTAGTGAAGACCTGCACGTCTCCAACCCTGCCATCATCAGTACAGGGCAGTCTTATCCTGCAGTTTCAGAGATGTCTACCCAAATGTTTGTCTTTAGCCTCTCATCAGCCAAGGACAACTACACACATTCTCCACAACCCATCTTTCTGTTTTCATAAAAGTTAAAGGAGTGTGATGTATTTGAGGCTGCTAGCTCTCTGTCAGACTGGACTGAGATTTCCTAACAAATTGAAAAGTTATTATCAGAGGACATACAGCTAGACAAATGTACAAAGAATGTGGTTGCAAAAGCCTTTTTTTTTTTTTTTTTTTTTTAGAAAACACGGTTATANTTTTTTTTTTTTTTTTAGGAAACCAGGTTATAACAAGAAACTGCCTGATCTCCATCTACAGTTCTCTTCAGCTATTTTAATAAACTTTTTGATTTTGCTGACAGGGCAACTTCATTTTACATAGAAAGACAGTTCCCCAGAGGGTAAGATCTGTCAGTTGTCACAGGAAATCCTTTCAGTCCCTACCTATACAAGCAAAGCTGTATATCAAGAAATCAGGTTCAGACTATAGAGTTGCTAAAGGAACAAGAATAATACTACAAGCACAAAACCCTTTCCCAGTTTCTTTGTCCGTTGCTTGCTAACAGGGACCAGCTATGGCTGCAATCAAGAAAGCACTTATTTATGTTATGGATTACTTGAACTTTTTTTTTAATCTCAGAACTGATTATGCACACAGCTGGACTGCTCTGTCTCATACACGGGCCTGATTGACTTTGTCTTCTTCACTATGTAGCAGCAGACCGTAAGTAAGACCGATACCAGTGACGAGGATCTTCCTTTTTTACCCATTCTTTCAGTCTACTTTGGTGAATACCAAAAAATAAAATCAAAGACACCACAGCAATGCAATGAAGGATGAGACCATGAGAAAAGAATCAATAGCCACAAGAATGGACACCATGTATGAGCTCATGAATAACCTGGTTTTCCACGAAGTAGGTCTTGAAGGGGCTTTGTTACACAGCCTGCTGGAAAGCCTTAGGCTGTCAGCTTGTTTCAGGGTGAAAGGGAAGAGTGCTGGCAACCTGAGGGCCTAAAATGGTGGTGTAAAAGCTTTGCATCAGGAACAGAGGAAGCAAGAGTCTTTGGACCTTGCTTAATGACTGATGCCTTGATGATTTCCAGCTATGGTTATCTGTTTTGGTAGAATTATCGATGCTCTGTTGAAAAGGAATCTTTCCCCGAGACAAGCAAACCTCAAATCAGGAGTCTTTTCACCCAAACTAAACAAAGTCTCACTTGTCTAAAAATATTTTAAAAGCTGTAAGCATAAAAAAGCTGAAAGGTCTTTACATTTAAAGTGTCCTAAAAATTTTACTGTATCCTGAGAACTCACATTTCCCTCTGTTTTAACAAGTTTTTCCTTTTTAAGATATAATTTCCCTTATACAACATTATTTTTACTCATAACTCTTCTGCAGAAACCTGTTTCTAGTAAAACAGTTATGGAAGGGAAAAACACTAAACAAGCAACAGAGGCGGAAATATTATTATTAAACTTAATACATTTCTTGTAAAACGTTTTAAAATTATATTAATTCAGAACCATACTAAATTCATGTTGTTCTTTAGTAATAAAGACACGAGACCAAAGATTATAACCAGCTAGACTGGGCCATATCATGTGTTTTCACCATCAGTGTTAAAATTAAAGCTCAAAATGGTGCAGAGCTGAAATTAGTAGATTTTTAAGATATTGATACCTGTGCATTATCCTATTAATTGTGGTCTTTATTAAACACAAAATCAAAAGGATTTTACCGAAGGTTAAGCTGTTAAAAGCTGTACATGAAAAGCCTGAATACAAGGTTTTCATACCAGTGATGAATTCATCACTGAAATTCTGTCTATCCTCATAGATATGTCTATGCTCAGGCGAAACTGAAGTATTGAAAAGCTGTATCCAAAAAAACCCGCCTCCACAACATAAGCTGGTTGTAGGGTTTCTTTAATGTTTCAGCATCTGAAGCTCTTAGAAATCTCACCTTTCTTGCACCACGTGAAAAAAATATTATAACATGTAAAAGAAAGACAGGAGTATATGGAGACTTGCATCCACAGCCAATTTACAAACACTGAAATCTTCATGTAATATAGGTGTAAAAATTGAGTACACCTACCAGTACATCTGGTCTGACTGGATGGCTATCATTTAAGCAGGTGGCTGACAGATGTTGTATCTCAAGCTTGCTTTTTCATGTTTATTTTAATTTTAATCTCATTTTAATGTCTCAATTATTCATTTAAAATTATTTGCTAACATATTGTAACGTGTAGTCTACCTGATCCTCGAAGGAGATTTCAAAGTAGAGTTCAGAGCTGCCAATTGACTATACCCTAGGAAAAGGGAATAACTGTTGCCAATTTACCAGCCCCCAACACAGACTAAGATGGGCTGCTCCACAGCTAAATGCAGCATCAAGGTTTCAGAATGCAAAATACAGCAATCTTTGACAAAGATAAAATGAAGTTTTTGCTGTAACTTACTGAAAAATATATTAAAATGCTGCTTTTAGGCTGAGACATGTAACTCACCCTTTCACCATGGAAGAGTTTGCAGATGGTAATCTCATTGCAGTGTAATGTCACAGAGGTTTTGGTCTAGAGGTTTGATTTTGCAGGGAAGTGTCAGAAACCAAAAGCACTAGTTATGATACCACCACTCGCTTCATACATGATCTTGGTTCTTCAACAGAAGAAACACACTTCTGTGTAAATTCATACTAATCTTACACATGAGCATATCCATCCAAGTGGAAGATGGCTGGTTATTCTGGAAAATGAGAGCTAAATTCTTGGCTGGCAAAACCAGCATATCAGAAAGCAAACTTAAGTTCTGAATATCATATGGAGAGCTGTCCTAATGAATGTAATCTCCCTCACAGGAATAAACCCATTCTATCAAGCCCACTAGGGCACACAGAGATCTAATTAACTGTCCTGACTTTCATGAAGAAAGTACCAAATCATAACAACCAGTGACATTGAAAAAGTTGTAAGTACGAAATACGACTGTTTTGCCAAATACAAGCAGTACTCCTTTGTTTTTTATTAACAGATGCACCATGTCTCATTCCTTCAAGATGAGGATGGAAATGCTCTACAGCAATTTGTGTGAACTTTGGGGCACATGCACTTAAATCCTCTAAAATATGCAGTCTATTTGGTCAGTGAATTTCAAAGTTAATGAAGCAAACATCCTCTTACATGCATAAGTGAGGAGAAAAAGGACATAAATCTTTCTGTTTGACTCCCATTCAAATCTGAACATGAAACACGAGTGCTTCTAAAGCAAGGCAGAATTTTGTAATGTATTAAAAGCATATGCTAAAGACTACTGCTACTAAAAAGCCTCCTTCTCCCCACTTTATCACAACACCGAATATGCCTCCTTGCAAGTGTCTGTGAGCTTTTAGACACATGCTATTTCTAAATGTGATAAAAAAGGAAAGGAAAGGAGTAAAAGCAATCTTATGATGACTGCAATTTATAAAAGAAAGCTCTCTGAAATGCTGCCCTGAGCCATACAGAACTCCAGCTGAATAATTAATTACATATTGACAAGGTCTTATAAAAGTTCAGAGCTGTATTGATATTTATATCTTCTTCTTAACATTCATCAGAAAATGTCATTCTGACTGAAATAATTATTGGCAGCTTATAGGTTTTTGCCTTCATATCCAAATTCTTATCAAGAAGATATGTGAGTGAGGATGTTTTATGGTTATATGCATTACCAATTTGCCTAAAATTTAATCTTTTTGATTGACTAATTTATATTAAGAGAATATTAGTATCTTCTACAAACTATTTAGAAATTATTGTATGTACATAGCTACAAGCCACAGTGTGCTACAAATATTTCTTTGAACTATTCTAATCAGGCTTTATATCTGAGTTTTTGTGCAATTACCACACAAAATACAACCAAAATCATGATTTAAAATGACTGCCCAGGAACTTCACTGGGTAGGATGTAAAAATGAGATGCACCAAATAACTTCAAAATGTGCAGTTCTGTCAGTGTGCTGGATATCAAGAAGAGAGAGAATAAATGTTCATATTTCTGTTTTTGTATTACATTTGCAATTAATTGAACTGGGGTGGCATGCACATTTCTCCTAGAGCTCTTCTGTTACAGTACTTCAGTTGCACTTAATAAATTGCACCTTCCATGAAAAGAAAAGGTGATGGATTGAAAAATGTTTAGCACAACCATGCATAATTGATAGGTTCCCTAGTGCAAATAAGTGTCTAATAAATAATTAAATTTAATCTCATTATAAGAGTTTTCATAATGGGATAATTTAATTAAATGAAAGCCAAAGGGTTTTTAGGGGTTGAAAGATGCTGCTGTTGCTATATTTGGCTAATGGTCTGGGGATAGTATAGTGAAGAAGGGTAATTCACATGGGTGCATGCATTATTTAATGAATCCCTTTGAGATGGAGGAAAGGACAGATCAATGATAACTTGTCATTTTATCATTGCTTACAATGCACATTTAAACAACCTGGGAAATGTTAAAAACAGAGAGATAATCTTGCAAGCCTTTGCAGTGCATCAGGCCCTCTCCCTGCCAGACACATAGCGAATAATATGTCTTTTGCAATACGCAGTTGCACTCTCATCTAATGTGGTTAATTTTTCCCTTATTTCAGACCAAAAATAAGAGAGCAAAGCCTTACAAGCTTCTGTACAGTTAGGGCAAGCCTGCCCCTAAGTGAAAGTTATAATGGATACAGCATGTATATCTGATACTAAAAAATTGATAGCTATGCCATGTGGGACCCATTAACAAGCTTTTTGAGTGGGCTGAGTTTTGAGCTTTAAGTCTCCAGAAGCACTTAGCTAGGCTAGGATACTAAAACCATACAAGTCTAAGTAGTTACCTCATTTGCAGGTGATCAGTTATGAATTAATATGAATAGTGAAGGTAATATCTTTTCAGATAAGACAAAAGTGTCATCTTGCACACAGTAAATGTGCAAGATTCAAAAGCTAAATGGATGGTTTTGCAATCTGAACTTCCACTTTCTAATGACCTGTACACACACAAGCATATTCTCATTTAGAAACTTTTAGAACATCTTTACTGGTAAACTCTGAACACAATGACTGCTGTAGCACCGCAGCCTTGCAGTTTGTCTGATGGTACCAGACTTCATTAATCAGAGACATGTCAAACACTCTTCTAGAACAACAACATAAGGATTATGTAACATAAATAAAAAATATTTTTATTATGTATTATCTTTGTTAATACCCTTTTAAATCTTTCTGAACTTTAAAAGTGATTTTTCTTCTATGAGTAACACAGGCTTACTACATGCAGAAAGAAAACATTTTCTAGTATCAATGAAACCATTTAAATTTTTTATTGGTGCTGTGCTGTGAGCAGAGCTACACAAAGGGATGCTCAAATCTCTCTAGGAGCTATGACTACAGCAGCTCACACAGTCCTACCAAATAGTTTGCATCATATTTGCCAGTTATATCAGGTCCCATGGGAGTTCTTCAGCCTTTCCCAATCTTTCCACCTAAATCATCTTGTCTTAAATTTGCCATCTCTCCACTCATCCTATTTTCAGTTCATTAATAAGTGCATTTATCCAAGTACTTTTATCATAGATGCTGAAGGTTTTGCATGATAAATATTGGTCTCCTGATGCTGTTTGCTCTTTATTCTCCCGGACACTTTTAAATTCACACAGAATTTAGCAGTAACATGTTTCTTGAATTATTTCTTGTGATAATCTAAATCCAAATACTCCATATCTGTCTGGTTTTTGTTCACCTTCTCAGTGACTCATATGAAGAATGCAGAAACCTCACTGAGTCTCACATATGTTCTCTGAAGGATTTACACTTCCACACTCATTAGTTACCTCATACTAAAATATGTCTCAGCACTTTCCAATATTGTTACTCATGTTTTTTATCCATCCCCTTCCTAAGCTGAACAAATACAACACCATTTGGCTTTCTTGCTGCTGTTCTGTTAATTGGTTTAGCATTGTAAACACAAAAGTTCCTCAACTTTGTATAAGAAGTAGGTGTTTAATTTTACACTAACATAAATGAATCATTCATGACTCATTACAGAGATGTAGTGCCTCTTCCCTTCTCATCTGTTATATTTAGTTTCTTACAGTTTAATAGCCTTACTAATTTATGTTTTGGCTTTTACAAAAGGAGTAATTGGATGTTTCTTATTCTAGTGGAGATTTGCAAAAAGATCTTCAGAAAAATTATCACAAAATATTTTTGTTATTTAAAAGATAGGCTTTCCCCCCTATTTCTTTACAAACAAACAAACAAAAATATACATGTGTTGGGAAAATAAAAGTTGCTGTATTTTCCGACTAGGATGCCCAGAATTCAGTAGCATGATTTCTGTGAAAATTAAATATTCTGAGAGCCCATGAAATGAGTTTCAGAGACAGTCGACTGAAATAAAAATGTTCTTTTCTGTAAGTAAACTTCCTCAGGCACAGTTTTATACTTAAATCTCTGGGAGGATTTGTGTACATTTTATTAAAGCTTATTTAAATCAAAAAGCTGGCAAGTAAGATCTCTGCTGATTATTCAATAATCTATTCTCTCCTTCAAGAACCAATGAAGTTCTCCATCCACTTCTCATCTTCTCATCTAGGGAGACCTTTGGTAAACCAAGCTAAAATATACATACAGCATTACAAAACTAAGATTTTGTCTGATTATATAAAATACAGGAAAAATACAGAAGACACTTATTTCTTCCTTTTTCAGGTTGCATTTCCACAATGGCTTATTGGAGTATAACTTCAATTCTGAAATACTTTGTCTAGTGTCCAAGCTTTAAGGGGTTAGGGGCAGAGGGATTTTGTTTGTTTAAGAGTAGGACCTTCTATTTATTTTTCCTAATAATTTACAAACTTCATTTCCTCCCTGCTCCAGGAACAAGTATTCTTATACCAAAACCTCAGCAGACATCTAGATTCAATGTTGCAATAGTGATCATACCATAGATTTAAATTATAATCTGTGATTTCTACTCCTTGTTATAATGCTTTCCCAGCTTGTATGATAAAATTTCAATAAGTCAAAAGGGGAAAAAAGACTCAAATGAGAAAATAACATGGAGATATTTTGGTGGGAATCAGAAGTCTACCTAAGTAGCAGAATTTCCATTTTCAAGGTTTCTTTTCTTCAAGAAAATTCTTTTCAGCCACCTTAAGTTCCAAACTTCGGCAGTCAGAGTTTTCATGCAATACTCCAGTACACACAAATTTTAACACTTCCATGGGGCGGAATAGTGGCTCCATGCACTCTAAAACAGTCAAACCACCACAGTACAGTATGGAAATATTGTAACTTGAGCTTGGAAATCCAGGGTTTTTTTCTAACTGCTGATTCTACACGTCAACGTCTAGTAAGGAGTCAGTATCTGGCACTAATGAGAACACCAGTTAATGCTTTCATAAAGCTCTGCTTATTGCATGCATTACTGAATCACAATGCACAGAAACTAGGAGGAAATAGAAGAAATACATGTAATATTGGCCCTGTTATATGTATACCAAAACTCATTTCTAAAACTGCATTTGTACCTAAGTTACTGTGCATTTGGGGCTTATTAGTTTTATCTAATATTTCTTTTGAAATCTACTTCTGTGAACATAAATTTGCTGTACTACTATCACTTAAAGAATGATGACATTGGGATAAACTTTGTAAGACCTATTCAAAATATATAAATTAAACCTGAGAATGATGTCCCAAGTAAGTATATATTTTGTTATTTCCACAAATTACATGAATCAGTATTTCAGTCTGTCTTGTACATAAAGCAACAAGCAATAGCACATGAATTTACACTTTTAATTGCTATGACTTGAAGCACAGGAATGATCCCAGATTTTTTTTTTTCCCTCTGTGTACCAATCCATATCTTGTACGTTTGTTCAGTTAAACATAAATTTCATAGGCCCCAATAACCAAATGAAAAACCACAGTTTTACTGCCATTTCTGGACTCCTTCCTGCTGCTGTGAAGTCCTGCCCCAGATGATTTCCATGACCTCAGTTCTCCATGAGACATAGTAGTTGGCATAATGAACAACAAAACTTCAGTTACATTGGAGAAAAATTCTACTTAAAATAGAAAGAAACTAAAACACTACTATTTTTCCTGCTTGCAGCGTGGGAGGGATTCTTTGATAGAACTGGTCGACGTCTGTAGAATTTGGACTTGTTACATGTCACTGACTGAAACCTTCGCAAGACACTACAGGGATGCAGTCAAAGTAAGTCAACTGATCCAGTCAAAGAGCAAACTGTCCATCTATCCATATGTAGATGTTCATCAGAAGCTATCACCAAATCTAAATGATCACAACTTCTGAGATTCAGAAGGACCTGGAGATCTGCTCCCCTCCCTTCTCGTGCTTTTCTGTCCATCCCTCTAGTACATGTCTCCACAGTCCCAGGTGGCTCTGAATCTTTTACAAGTCTTCCAAGGATGAGAACAAAATGCTGAACTCCCACTCATTTACATAAATGCAGACATCAAAAAGAAAAACTTTCTACCTCTGCATCTAGCCAAAGTAAATTGAGTCCTTACCGTAGCAATACTGCATATAATGAAATAAAATATCTAAATACCAAACATAAACCTATCAGAGAATCTCAAGGAATACTTCATGTTTCCTGACAAAAGTCTGTGCTGGAAATATTCTGCTGGATACACTTCACTAGGACTTTATGAGAGCCTCAGCTTCACACAACACAGTTACAAGTTTGCAGCTGCCCTGTAAGGACAGAAACTCTGGGGCCAAGCATGAAGTTGTGACAGATGAGCAAGGCTCCAAAAATATCTGTGAATGTGGTTTTTCCAATATCTTACACAAAGCAGATTCTAGAGTGCTGTAATGCACATTACTGTAATGTTTGTTGAATGTAAACTCATTAACACAGCTGGACAGGTCAGTTCTGTATTCTTAAACTACTGGTTGGGAAGTAACAGGTTTTCACTTTTTTCTTAGGCATACACAGGGTCTCTTGTTCCAAATGGGAAATGTAAAAAATGGGATTGATATAGACAATGCTTATTTTTGGTCAATTTTGACATTTTACTTTGAAATCAATGTAAGACACACCCTTGAACTCCCTTTGAGGATGTATGGGAATGTCCCCACCTACTCCCTCAAGTCCAGGCTTAATTCAAACAGGAGCAAAATATTTTTGAATGCAAAGTAATGAAGACAGCTAATGGCAACTTTGAAATACATTCTCAGGAAGCTGGGATTCATTCATTTGAAAAAAATTAATTGTTCATAAAAACAGACAAATCACTTTTCATAAATGAACATTTTTCAGATATCTCATGTTGAATATTAACTGTGCTAAAGAATTTCAGAGCAAACCAGATAGCAATCAAAGACAAGGAGCAGATGTCCTATGAGTTTTATGAAAAACTAAGTAGTAGCATAAATGGTATAATCTGGCTAAGATCAGCAAAACAGCAATCCTCTGAAGATAAACTTCTGTTTCCAATAGATTTGTAGATCTGAATTGCATTTTTAAGTTTAAAATTGCAGTGAAAAGACAGAAAGCAAGAAGAATGCAAAGACAGTATGTCCTCCTGAATAGATTACGTGGAAACAATACGAGAGAGGTGAGATCCACTGACATTTGGAGGAACCTTGTGTGATTAATGTAAATAGCACATTACTCCTATTACGTGAAGCGGCACTCAAAACCAAAACCTTTCTGCACCTGACAGAGAACACTGAGTATTCACAACCTAATCATCCCCTCCAACACTTCAGTTTTCCCCAGGCTGAACCTCTGGGCACAATACTCAAAACCACTAACTGATGTCACACCAACACTGGCACAGCACGGAAGGGCATGGTACTAACAAACAAAGAAGAGGGGAAAAAATGTTGGAGGACCTAAACGTGCCAACAGAGAGCTGTTGGGAGTTGTCTGAAAGTTAAAACCTGGCCTTTTTTCCTCAAAATAATATGTGGATTAAATCTGGCAAACTCCACCAAGTTTAGTGTGCGTAAGGGGAACCTAATTGCAGGCCGCAATTAGGTACCTGCAAGGAGGTCATTGAAGAGACAAGAGCCAGGCTCTTAACAGTGATGCCTGGTGAGCGAATGTGTGACAGTGGGCATAAGCTGAACCTCAAGAGTTTCAGAGTGGATAACCGGAAAATCTTTTTCACCCTCAGGTTAAGAAATTGCAGGTTTTTCAAGACTGGGCTAGATAAAGCCCTGAGCCACTTGGTCTGACCTTATAGATGATCCTGCTTTGAGCAGGAGGTTGAATGAGGGACTTCCTGGATTGCCTTCCAAACTGAATTTTCCTATAATCCTAATATCCCCAGTTTTTAACCGCTAAAACAGATAAATGGCTAAATAAATAAATATTAATTTCACAAGAATTAATGCATAGAGAAAGAAGTTGTAGCTCTAGTATATTGCTTAGCATTAGCCACCGCATGCTGGTCATTCAGATTTCCTACGTTGCTTATTATAGAACAAGTGCCTTGATGAAGCCTTATGTAGTAGATATTAAAAGCTCAGAAGAAAATGGTAACAAATCTTGGTCAATAAGCCATAAATTAAATTGTCTTCAAGTAGATCTTGGCATGTTACATTACATTTCCATTCAGTAGGCCTTGATTGGCAGATTGTAATGGAATCATCATTACAATATTACATCATTAATTCATGAAATAATACTAAATACATAATCCTAAAACTATGTTCAGACACAGTGGAGAGGGACAGCTACAAGAAGCTGCCTATTCCTCCCCATTCCTCACCTCCAGCTAAAACAAACAGAAGCCCACACTGTACTGCCACTAACACAGTCCAACAAGTAATGAAACACAGCAGATAGCTTCACCGTGATTTCTCTGTGCCTCTAATTCCACTTCTCCTGATGGGAAAGGGAAGAGATGGTACAGAAAAATTATCTGTATCCTTTCTGGGACGGGACAGAGTCCTTACTACCAACTAAGGATCGAGCTGACCACACACCATGTGCTGCAGAACAACTTGACAATCTGGAGAAATCAGTGCTAAACCTATAGAAGGCTATAGGTTTCCAGAGTCAGTTCTGGACATGTCTAAATAAACCCTTTCCTTAAAAGCTAAAGATTGTTACCCTCCAGAAATTTCCATGAAGTTGTATTTCCAGTAGGGCTGCGGGCTTAGAGGGGTAGTTGGAACAACTAATACCTGACTTCACAGCTGTAGGTGTTGCATGAGCCAATGCGCTTTTAAGGTCCATAGTTTTATACACAATGATATATATTTCTGAATGCCTAGGTATGTATTGATATAGACGCACACATGCACATAAATAGTGGGATTAATTCTCCCAGGAATTTTTAGTTTCCTGTCAGTGGTTGATTTGCCAGACCCAGTTAGTCCCACTAAAACTTGGAGAATGGATAGCTAAAAAATGGTATTTATGATCTAATAAATCAAAACTATGCTGAAAATCTATTTACAGCATCATTTTATTTGCATTATTCCTTCTGGTGCTGTGAAATAGTAAGGAAATATTCCTTTTTTTTAGTTTTTCAGTAGTTATTTTGCAGAAATATTTTCTATTTGCTAAGCAAATTGTGTTACAGGGCTTTCTTAAATAAAGAACTGTACTGTTCACATGATCAAATTCCAGCACCGTGGGTTGTTATTTATATCAGTGACGTTAAATATACCGTAAAGATTCAGAAAGGTACAGAAACATACCTCTGCCATCTTATCTATCAAACATTAAAAAATTATGAAGGTACAGTTTCCTCAATCGGAACAGAAGGCTTGCTGCTGAAGTTAACAAAGAACATCTGGTTTTCATTTGAGGTGCATTCAAGTGTTCATTAAACTGTCCTTGATGGTCATTTTCAGCCTTTTTTTTTTTTTTTTACCTGTCTCACAATGGTCTGTGTCTTGACTCTGTGGCAATTACGGCGTGTTACTAAGAATGGTCATTGTCATTGTACCATTTCCCTTTGAAAAATCGCAAGAGAAACATGAAAGAGAACCAAATGTGGATCTCATCTGATTTCACTGTAAAAGCAGCTTCTATAGCTCACCTTGTCCATACTTCCTAGGGGTGTTTATTTTCTGCAATTATTCATCTAGGCTTCACTGAACTTGAATACTAATAAATTTTAGGAAGTGAAACAAGAAGCCTTCACACTGTCTGCAGGGAGGCCTCAGAAAACTCTGTTATGTTGAGAGTTATTAGTATTGGCACCAAAGGTGCTAATACTTTGTTACTTGCCACAGAAAGCTAGATGAGGTAAAAAACATTGGAAAAAGAAAACAAAATGTTTCGTACATTTTTTCTGAACACATGAACATCCTTACATGACCAGTTTAAAATGGAGGGGTTCATTATAATTCGTAAATATTTTCTTTAGATTTGTGTTGGGGTCCTCTACAAAGTTATTAAATGCAATTTTATAGAAATCTTAATTTAAAAAAATAAATTAACTTTAGTAGTTTATAACTAAATTTGGAGGGGAAATAATTATTTAATTACACTAAAGAGTGTGCATTATCTACAGTTACTGGTGACTGATTTAAGGAAACTACTTCTGTGCTCTGACTTAAAGCACAGAAATTTCTGTTTCATTGCTTGAGGTTAAGAAAATTCAGCAACATGCTGTAACTGCATCCTAAGTAAATTAACACTGGTATGGTTAACAAAAATATAAGGATTTGTGACACTTGACAGGCAAGTACAAAGATAAGACTGCTTTTAAGCATCTATACATCTGGAGTTAGACTGAAACCTCTCTGAAACGTGCAGCAAAAATTCACAGGATGTAAATGTGGGCTTTAAATATTTAAACATACGATGCACAAGTTTACTGCATTCTCTGAAACTAAAAATGTCTAATAGTTACATAGGTTACACAGAGGTGGTTCTGCTTGACAGTAGGCACAATAAAAGCATTCTCTCTCTGAGCGACTGGGACTATAAAAACACTTACAACTCTTGCATCCTGGTAGGGAAGGGGTAGCAAGGCAGTTGCAGAAGAAATGGCTTTTCAATTTACTTTCCAGCTTGGCTGGCAGCAGCCTAGAAAGTTTAAGTGCACACGTGCTTTAAACACTAGGTGAACAAGTTCCACTTTTAGCTTCCTAATATCAAGCTGATTGATATAAAATGTCATGCAAAATTGTTCAGCCATTTCTGAGAATGATAAAAAAGAAAAAATCTATATTAAAAATAATTAATTATCATTTTTAAAGCCAGGCTATACATTAGGAACATGAAATTCATTTCAGGGCAGTAATTATTAACTTCCCTATGAGTCTCATAAAAAATTATTAACCTTGGAAAACTGCAGCTCATGGTAGACTCTCAACAACATATTGAATTTTATCAGGTCAGTCCTATGGACCAATCTGTTCACACTTGGTATGCTTTGAGGAATTCTGGAGGCTGTCGCATGAAATTAGGTCAGGAATGGGTTTTATCTTCTTTTTAATGATCTTTGCCTTCCCTTCATTCTCTGTCTTATGTCTACAAAGGACAAAGAAAGAAGTTGTTTCAAATGCACGGAAAGAAGAGGTGCTGAGAGAGAAAATGAGCTCTGGGGCTGAGAAAAGCATGAAGAATAGACAGATGGGTGAGCAGAGGAAGGAAGAAGAAAGATAAGTATTAGTGAGGACAGGAGCTGGGGATGCAGGGATATTAGGGTCAGTGCAGGACCTGGGGTCGGGGGATGAAAGAACAAGAGGTGGGAACTCTCTGGGAATGAGGACTAGAACTGACCATGAGAAAGAAGAGTGATCAGGAGGATTCACCCAGGAAGAGACATCAGTATGGGTGGAAGAACAGTGCTGAGACTGCTTTCTGGAGTACAAAACAAAGGGGGTGCCCGGGGATCAACCGCTGCCTTCCCAGACAGAAGATGCCTGCAGATGGTCTATATGCAGTCAGGTTCAAGTGTTTCCCTGGCCAGCCTGATGATACAGTTCTACACACCAAGGACAGGCAGGGAGCAACTCTTTGATAAGCTTTTATGAAAGCAGATCAACATATCCCAACAGTCAAGGAAGAAAAGTAAACAATGCATAAGGAAGGAAGGAAATAATATGGGCATGCTGCTAAAGCAAGAAAGAATAATGATCAGAAGCCATTTTTACAGATCCTGCATGTAATCACTGGAGTCAGGATAACAGGTATTTGTTTAAGGCGGAACCACTACCTAGGAAAAAAAGTTTCCTGCAATGAGCACAAGCCAATTTTAACAATGATTTTGTTAAGTGCAGAAGATAATTCATTCTAAGTGAAATTTCCCCTAATAGTTCACATTCCTGCCATCTGCAGTCTTTTTCTTGACTTCTTAGTGTTTACTTGACTTAACTCTTAATATCCAAAATATATTACCCAACAGGGACCATCCAGAAAACTCCACTCCTCCTTCTCAACTCTTCGAAAGCCCTTACCTACAACAATACCCCTATGTTTGTTGAATGTACTACTTACTTAGGGTATCTTTATAAAGAAAAGATGATTGTATCATAATTTAGTATTGTTCCCTGCAAATGTTTTAAATAAGTCAAGTATCCAAGAAAATGTCATTATTAAAGGAGACTCTGAGCAAGCTGATTTTTCTATTTCCCTAATAATGAAACCCATGGTAGCTGTGGACAGTAAGCACATCACAGAACCAAGCTTGTGATTAAACAACCATCTCTAAATACCATCAATCACATTTCTATGTGTTTTTTTTAAATAATGAACCTAACTTAAGTGTATTTTAAATTAGCATTTAGTTCTTACAAATTCTACATAAGCCAAATATTTAATACCTGTCTTATATGTGATCTATGGCACAGTACTGTCTACCTAAACACTCCCATTTACTACAAACAGAAGAATAATTTGTTTAGCTATATAATCAGCAGAGATGCAGCACACAATAAAAGCATTCCAGCTTTAAAATGAATAAAAATTGATTGTGTCCCTATAAAAACTAAATTGGCAGAGTGTTAATTGCATTTCACATAAACATCTGTAGCAGTCGGTGACTTGTTACTGTGCTGTAATGCAATACAGGACACTTAGGAATAAATGTATCCTCTAGATGAGTTCATAGAGATTTTCTAAAAGCGCCTGATGAGATTGTAAAAATCTGATTAGTCAGAACTGCTAATGACGCTTAAAACAAAGGGAAATCTTTAAATAAAATTATTTTGCTTTTCTTTTCTCTTGATAAATTATATGCAAATTACTGTTGATTGAAAAATGCCTGCCTTGAAGGGAAATTCATACTAATGATGGAAAGGTCATCAGGCAGCAAAAGAATTTGCTAAAGAAATCTGCAGGCACTTGGACAGCGTGCTGGAATAAGAAAATACACCCATTCTTCATATTATTTGTTGTCATTATAATGCATGAGACACTCTCTGGGGAGGAAAGAAGACTGAATTGGTTCCCTGAAGACCTCAAAGTAAAGACTCAGTACTCAAAAGATGCAAACACATGTTTAAATGTAGGCCCTCTCAACTTCAACCACATTAGTTACATGCAAAGAACATGGTCTAGGAAAGCGGTGATATGGGACATAATAAAAAATAACAGTTTATGTCTAAGCTTGTAAGAAAAATAAATAATTTATAGAGGTTACCTGTAAAAATAAATAACCTTCCAAGGCTTCCATTAAAAAATCCAAGAAAAAGGGACTGATAATATTATACTTAGAGCACCCTAACAATAAAAAAATACATAAGTTTTAATCATTTAAAATCCAGAATGATTGATTTCAATCTAGGTGTGGTGTAACTCTAATGTAATGTGTACTGAATGTTTTTTTCAACAACAGCGAGGATAAACTATAAGAATCATATGAAATAAAATCAAAAGTTGAAATTAAAGATACTGGCTGAAAGTTCCTAGAATTCCCTTATTGTCAGGTCAGAAAATTGAGTCTGTATTTTTAGTTTCTTTTAATTATCATCAACTAAAATTATACTTAAAATGTAAAAAACCTACAACTTCTAAACAGGTAGCTGGAGAGATACGAGGAAGTAACGACTGGATAAGTAGCAGCTTTGGAGAAATGGTTTTAGAGCAGATCACAAATGGAGTCTAAGCAATATGTGTGAAAAAAGTGTTTATCCTCTTCTGATAGACAAACTGTAATGCCAAATGTAAGACATGCAAAGTAATCCTCCCACATCTCTATTCCAAAACAGCCTCAGCTTCTTTTAGATAATACACCCCAGTAAAAAACAGCAGGTGAACCTTGAAGGAGTAATAAGAGACAATCAAGCTGAGGAAAGATGAGTTAACAGGAATCACTGAAAGAACTGAGCTTGGTGGATCTAGAATTGATGGATCTAGAAAGGAGAAAACTGAGAAGACGTATGTAATTTATGTCATTTCCAGATCCTAAAAGTCTCTCACAAAGGGCAGTGAATTGCTCTCCGTGAAATAGGAATGGAGCAAACTCCACCATCATGTTTGGCAAGCATCCCTTGGTACAATCGTAATTGAGGTGTTTGATCCTGTTTCAGAGATGGTGATAGATCTGTGGAATTTCTCTTCCATGCTTCTGTGAATATTGGTCCATTTACACTCAGCATATTTAAAATGTTATGGTGATATGCAATGTAGTAAAAATGTCATTAGGAAAGAAAAAGTCCATTAAAAGTTTAAAAAGGTCGATTTTATTGCTATCCAAAAATCAATGAAAATTAGTCTCAAATGGGCTTCAAATACATACATGTATAAGAAATGTCCTTTGTAGATAAATGGTAAAGAAACTATTGATAACAAGAGTAGGAGTCTTGTATAATTTTTGGTATTACCCCTTGAACTACTGTACCGGCAAAGAATGGCCTTTATCCTCCTTGGATTTCTATGTAACAGAGTAATCCCATTCCTCTAAGTGTCTCTGAAGAAAACTCTTTTATAACTCTAAAAACAGTAACTGCCAGTTTCAAGCACTGATTTTAATAGAGTAAACTCCCAGAAATTTATCAAAATAAATAATCTTCAATCCTTGAATGGAGCATGGAGCACAGAGGAGTTTTAAATTAAATGAACATGTTTTCACTTTGCTATATGGACTGTATCTTTTCAAATGAACAAGGCTTGTGTCTAACCTCACTACATACTGTATGTTCCTATCTCAAATAGATTATAATAATGTGCTGTAAAGCAGCTTGGTTTTAACTGTGGCTGGTGCAGTACCCTTCAATAAATGAAAAGTGAACGGACATATGGAACCACTAGAATCCACTCTATTCATCCCTTAATGGAGGGTCCTAAATCACAAGCCGTAAGTTTAGCCTGTTGGTAGCTGCACTGATTATAATGAGACCATTTACTCCTGAGGTTAATGTCTAAGCCGATTCAGGTTCTCGAAGCAATCAGATAAGGCTGGCCAAGATGTGGTGCTACACAGAAGTGGATGTTCAAAGGGATTTCCCTACAGTGAAGCCAAATAGAAAGCCAGCAGCAAGGTTTTAGTCAGGCTGCCAGGTAATCTGTATTGCCAGCAAGGTCCAGCTTCCTGAAGATGACATCCCTCAGCTTCTTTGGGACTCAGAAGCAAGGCAGGTCAGCCCTGTGGGGCACAGGGACTCTTCTGTCACTCCTCTTTGGGAAATCCCACTCCTTCTCCCTTTGATTCTTTTAGGTATGCAACGGACCTCAGGCAGCTTTTTATCCACAGGGATTTTAGGATGGGGCTCCTACAGTGAGGAAGTTTGTCCACCTCTGCTTTAATATTTACAGCCCTGTTGAAGGAAATTAACTAAGTATTCACAGTTCACCCACTTCCACCTTCTCATGAGCCTAACAAGGGATTCAACTTGGTTGTTTCCTCAAAGACATCAGGAATTTGTGCTCTCTTCCCTCTACTGAAATTGTCCCAGCTGTGAAACACAGTCGAGAAGAGATGGAACGACCACTAAAGCAATCTCACATAGTAAATGTCTCCCCTGAAATCTCAGCACAATATCTCTGATTTTATTTAAATTACTGATTAGAAAGCAAGCCAAGAAATACAATGGATTCCTTCCAACTAATATTACTGTTTTCTGTGCATTTCTTCTATAGAAATAAATTCAGTTAAAGTAATTTTTGTAGAAAAAGTTTTATCCATTATAGAATTACTAATTGCATGCATCTTGATTAGGGAACTCACTTTTTTTTCCAGGATGCATGGGTGGACAACCCCTCAAACTGTTAAGTTCTAATGCAGCAATGGAAAACTAATGCTTTTAGCATATGAATATAGGGGATTGGATAAATGTTTATGCTTCTTTTCCTGAAAAAGTAAAAGCTAATGTTTTACTGCTATTTTATAGCAGCTACAAAAGTAAGATTGCTAGAAGGCAGCTCTGGAAAGTATCTTTTTTGAAAAAGGAAGAGAAGAAAGGAAAAGAGCTCATTCTCCATGTACTAACTGCAGTGTTTTGCTTTCATACACGGCAAAGTATTTTTTAGACTCAGTTACTTTTAAAAAAAATAAAGATGTCCTCCTGCCAGATGAAAAATGTTTCTACATTTACTGATATGAGATAATTTTTGTCCTTTAAAATCTATTATACAGACAACCTGTAAAATGCCCTTCTGAGATTGAGTGTTGTAGCAGTCTGGTATGACAACTTACTGAAATACTTTCAGTGCATCATAAAATTAAATTATGTGTTCCAGGTCATTGGCTCCTAATTTAGATAAAACAGTAAGATGTGAATTCAAAAGGCTGGTTGGTCTGGAAGGAGCCTCCTGTAAGGGACTGCATATTAGACTATTAAGACTTTAATTTTAGCTTGGCTGTAGTATGTCATGTACTAGAAGTGAAAACATGATTGCGTATTTTCAGAAAAAAAATTATCAACGGGATGCTTATAGGAGCATTTACGGGGAAAGCATTTAGACGTGGCATTTGTGCAGCCCATAAACAATTTCTAATTACATCCACAATGTCCCCTCTATGAATAGATCATGCTTTCTTCCTTTTATAGATGAGCATTTAGATAAGAGGGACAGAATTGGTTTGTGGTTAAACGTAATTTCAAATAAGCATCAGATTTAAACCGAAAGATTCAGTTAATTGCTTCTCCCTTGTACGTAACTGAATCATCATCTTCTCCTCTGGAAGGAATAAATCTGAACATATCTCTTCCACGGCAGCAATTTTCCATTTTGTACAACCATTCACTCATCTCTGTTACATTTTAAATAAGTTCAGTGAGTGAAGAGTCTACCACAGAGAGTTCATTTTTACAGAGTGTTAGTTCAGCTGCAAATTCTCTTGAATGATTTAATACATATAGCTATTATGTAACTCAGATTGTCTTCCCATGTTTTAATTTATTCAGTCATTTCCTTTTTAAAACATGTGCTATAAGGTACAGCATACCCTCTGGTTGTGATTTCGAAGGCTTTCAATTTATTAGTTAGATTTCTGACACTTAAATATTTAGTTATAAAAATGTAAAGATTTAGAACAGTTGGAAACCACTGTTTCCATATTTTACCCCTGTCTTGCATTAAGGGCTTTCTTCCCAAGGTGAATGTGGTAACGACGTAGATGTGATTTGGATAAGCCCTAGATAAGGTATTTTTTTCCAGAAACACACAGTGAGAAGTTTGTCGGGAGAAAAAGTTATGAGAATAAGAGCGAGCCACCAAGGATTAGAGGAAGGAAACTTGGAGCTACCTCTCTTCTGGTGTTCAAGTATGAAGCCGTCCAACTCATTAGTTATCTTATTCAACCTTGACATTCATTTATGTGGAGGACAAGGCTACAAATGACTTTAGCAGGCATGCCGAGTCTCTTCCTGAAAGGAATATAGTTAGGAAGAAAATACAGTAGTCATTTTACAGTAACTTGCGAGAGGAATGTGGTCTCTGTTAGGAGCTTATCTCAAGTCATGAATTATTTGTTTCCCCTAATAAACAGCTTATTACACTGGTTACTATGTTTAGGCTCAAGATTGACAAGGAGGTCTTGCATAGCAAAGATTTAGCTACTGTCTCATGGTGCTGCAGACCAGATGCTGAAAAAACTTGTCTCAAACAGAGTTGTTTTAATATTTGTGTAGCAGCCAGGCAGGCGAGTTTCCTGTATAAAAAGAACATTTGAACTTTAGGCATCAACACTAGAAGAATTCATGTTCTTTAATTAGGTCACTGATCCCTCTAAATTTCTATGTCTTGACTAGACAGAGAAATTTTTCTGGTCCTCAAGACAGTCAGCCTGTCCCCTCTGGTTCATTTGAAATAGGGTGGTTAAAACTGTCTTCCAGGCATATTGATCTTCCGGGCACATTGATTTAACTCCTTTGGACATTGTACTGTTATCTACATACATGCAGAGTGTTTATAAAGGAATAGTAAATCCTATCAAATAAAATCAATCATGTTGTATACTAATTTTCAGGGATGTACATGATGAAACATGTCACCTGGTGAGTGAGAATATGGCCCCCAAAATCTGGATAAGTTTTAATTATCTAAGACTTATAGTTGCAGATTAATTTTAGAAGTCTGTAGGTCTGTTAGCACTGTTCAGAATAACAAAATGAGGAAATAAATATTAAAAGACATATCAAAAGTTTTATGGTTCTGTATCATTTTTGTGTTGGTCAGGGCTATTCTTTTTTTTCCTTTTCTTAGTTGTGAGTAGTCCTGCTCTTAGTCATTTTTCACCCAGTAGACATCAAGAAATTTCATTTAGTATTAATGCTAGCTATTAAATAGTTAATTCACTCTCAGGGGATGGTGTGGTATCCACAGGAATACTATATGAATTCCTACTAAAACACTTCTTCTAGGATCTTAAGTAACTTCCCATTGCTTTCCCAAGTTGCGTTATCCTAGTCATCAATTTCATAACCAGACTGTGTAAAAGACCTGAAATTTTCCTTTAACATGTATGTGTTCTGACTTCTAAAAAGATTCCATGGAATCTTTTCTACTTGACATCTAGTTTCATTTACTCAGAAGCGTATTTTCAACACAGGATGATGCTTAAGGTTTTATCTTGACATACCTATTGTTTTTATTTTGTATTTACATGAGAGAAGGTTTATTACATTAAAGGTTATATGTTAAGACTTACTTTGATTTTTCATTTTGATTTTTTTTTTCAGTTCCGTAGCAAACAATATTCCAATTTCACATAAAAAGAAAAAAAAACAAGTATTTTACTGTCATGCAGGCCATATGTCTGTTATTCTTTGCTTGGTAACATTTGAACCTGGTAGACAGAGGACAGCTTCTACAGTTCTAAGGGGTAGAGAAGTCTAAGCAGAAGAGAGATCCTTCCCCATAAATGGAAAGGCTGCCTCATAACCTCAGTCAGATTTTAGATGATAGAAAATCCACACAGGAGACAGCTACTGAAAACTGAGCTTCATAAATTTCACCAAAGGTCTACCTTTAATCTGATACATAAATGCACAATAGACTACTAGACTAATCCAGTATAAACTAATTATCAACTGGTAGAAATTGGCACTACACAAAGGGAGGAATTGGGCCATGGAATTATCTCAAGTAAGCAAAAATGACACTGGCAAATATTGGGAGGCCTCTGAAATCAATGGTAATCCTCTTGCTGACTTCAACGTGGTATAGTTTCTCTCATGGTCTTTGAATTATGTCCAACTATTAAAAATAATTAAGTATTTCTTCATTCACCTAGGAATACATAGTCTGTGATTAGGGTCCTAGACACTGCGCTGAACTATATGTTTGTTGTTTGTATTATGACAAAATAATGACAGTTCATAAACACAGAAACAGAAGGTCTACAAAAGCACTGTTGGTAGGACTAATTATAGTTACACTGAAATGTTTCACTCACATTTGGTTCATACTGAAGGCCTTCCCTCTAAACTTGAAAGCTCACAATCAAAAGTTAAGCAACAATGAGAAATCAAACAGCATGATCAACAATCTGCCTAATCATCACCTTGGCTGGGGTTCAGAAATGTCAGTTACCTTAAAAATGAGTCTTGGCACTAACAGAGTTTTCTCAATAATTTTCTTTCAATCAGATACCCAAAAAAGTTAAGTATAAAATTCCCTTTAATAAATCCTCTTCTGGGAGACGTGATCAAGACTTTGAGATTTTTTTGTGATTGTAACACTTTGCTTCTGCCAAGATTAAAAGATAATACAGAAGGAATGAAAGCAAGGTATTCAGGATAAATATTTTAAAAATTCAATTAGCATTTAGAACAAAATTTGCTTTAATGGATCATTTTTCATTTATGTAAACTTGAAATCCAATCTCAACTGATGATAGTTATATTTACAGTACTACTGAGCAGCTTTCTAAACATCTTCCCAGTTTATCTAGTACACATATAACATACTTACATATATATTTATATCACGTAATTATATGTGTATGTACCAACAGGTATGTTTTACTCAGGTGTGTTTTACAGAAAAAGGCATGTCTCTGGAATGAAAAGTTTAAAATTAACTACTTCATCACAGGTACTGCTGAACAACTGTTTCATCACATCTGGAAACAACTGTACTAATATTCAACTATGTGCCTCATTTTACCCTTTTTGAATATTTGCATAAATCTCATTAATAAGAAATTCAGCTGTAAGGAATACAAAACAGTTTTTGACATAAAAATATTTCACTAAAAAGTCCTCAGTAACACCCTTTTTAGTCTTAAGTAGTAATTCCAAACTTGCTCATTTATTAAGGTCTTCGAGTTGCTTGATGGAGTTTCTCCTTAGTCATTTCAAAATTCACTGTGTTGCTTTTGGCATTCAGTAACATAAACTGGATAAGGTGGAAAAGGCAGAGGAACCGCAAACATTTTGTCATCTGTATCTACATAACTCAATCTCTTCAATATTCAACCTCTTCGTGTCTCAATCATGAACTCAGTATTGCACTTATCTCACAATGTGTGCATATATAAGTCCACTGACAGTTTCTGAAGACTTACTGCTTTTTGTCAATGTACCAGTAAATTAACTCATTTAGTGATTACTGTCCTTCCCTGCAGAAAAGGGTAACAAATGGAGTAGTTATAAAAATCCTCAAGATAAAGGGGAGGGAACTGTAAGCATCCCGGGAACATTGTTTTAATGTTGTGGCATTTCATTTGTTTTGCGCATTACATAACTGGAGAATATTTGGGCCCTGGCCTTTAGCCGCATTAAACAGTTTTTGTGGTTATCAAATTTTGTAGCCTAGCTTCAGCTTTTAAAAGTTGCCACAATGCAGTTTTCTGTTTTGTACGCTGTACAGGCATAAACATCATCAATGAGATGAACTGACAGAAAACTGCTGGAACTGTGAATGTGGCTGATCTTTCATTACTAACTTTTTTAGATTTTGCCTACAAGCCTGTTGATTCCAGAGCTAAAGGACTTTTCCAAAACATTACAAATCTAATGTGCTCTTTGTAGCAACCATCTTCTCCATGTTTGGTTTGTCTAAATCACAGCTCTATAATTTATCTTGCTAACACCATTAGTTAGTATCAGCAGCAGCTCTGCTATCACCAGTATTAGTCCTCAATGGAAGTCATGTACCTCAATTTCTTCTTCTCCACATTTCCTCACAATGCTGCCAGCTTGAAGACCAGTTGTACATCCTCTTCCCTGTCTTTTGAGCTATCCCACAAAGCCAGCCCTACATTACCAGGAATACTCTTATCCCACAGACCATGACTTAGGCCAATACTCTCATCTATCCACATCTGATCATTCAGAAGAGCAGGTGGGACCTGATGGCAGGATCCCATGGGGTTGAGAGGAAAACCGGGAAAGCTGGTTCACCCTCAAAAACAACCTCCCCAAATCACTGTCCTTTCCAATATATAGGAATCTGAGCATGAAGGGCAGAAGGCCAGCATGGATGAACAAGACACTCTTGATTGAGCTTAGGCAGAAAAATTAAGTACATAAAGGGTGGAGGCAGGGATAGGCTACTCACAAGGAGTATGGAGACATGGCCTGAATGTGTAAGGATAGAGGCAGAAAAGCAGCACCACTGAGCATCTTTGAGAGGTCACAATGATCAGAGGAGACTCCTGAAGACTGTAAAAAAGCAAATGTCAAATTATCTTCAAGAAGAGAAAAGAGACTGTGGAATAATAGGCTAGTCAGCCAAACCTCAGTCTCCAGGAAATTGTGGAACAAATCCTTTCAGAAGCCATTTCCAGGCACTTGATGGACAAGATAATAAGGAGCAGTCAGCATGGATTTAACAAGGGCCACTTGGGCTTAACTGACCTGATTGCCTTCATGATGAAATGACTGGCTCTGTGGACATGAGTCTGCAAGTCCCCCACAGTATCCTTTCAGACAAATAAGTAGAAGATAAGACAGGTGGAGAATTGGCAGAACCTTTGGGCTCAGGGGTTTGCAATCAGCCATATAAAGGCCAGTTGCCAGATGGTTGCCATTGTTATCTCACGGGGCACTTATAATAGGCCCACACTGTCTGGTGTTGTTACTAACAAGCAGGGATGTAGATGGTGCAAATTCTCAACAAGTGTACGGATTGTGAAATTTGGAAGTTTGCAACCCTGCCCTCCCAAACTGGGACAGGCTGGAGATATGGGTCTATAGGAATCTTGTGAAGTTCAACGAAGGGAAATGCCCAGTCCCATGCCTGGACAGAATATCTTGATGGAACAGTGCAGGCTGGGAGCTGACTGGGTGCAAAATTACAGGAAAGGATGGGGGTACCTGGCAGAGCATTTGAGAGTGAGCTAGCAGAATTGAAGAATGCCAAAGAATGTGGGGATGTATAAGCAAAAGTGCAAGCATCAAATCAGAGAACATTATTTTTCTCCTCTATCTGGCACTTATGAGACTGTATCTGAGGTACTGTGCCTAGTTTTGGACTTCAAAGTGTAACAGAAACATTTCTGCACTGGAATGGGCCCAACAGGTGTCTATCGAACAGATTAGGGGGCACATGCCATATGAGAAGAGGCTGAGGAAACCTGGTTTGATCAGCCTGAAGAGGAGAGGCTATTAGGAAATCTTATTGCTCTTTATATCTTCCTAGAGGGAAGATAGGGAGAAAATGAAGTCTGATACTTCCCAAAGCTATACAGCGACAAGGTAAGAGACAATAAACACCAGGTTCAGTGTGGGAAATTATACACAAAAGAAAAAAAAGTTCACCATGACATTAGTGCAGCATCAGTTTTCATTATGCTAATCACAACGCAGATTGAAGAAACCATAAAACCTGAGCTGTTAATGCAAGTAGTAATCTATGGCACGATGAAAGCACTGGAAAGATGGGAAGTCTATTAGGACAAGGTAGAACTCACTGAAACATCAGAACATCAGTGTAAGATACTTCTACTGGTTGTCACTTTGTTCTTTTGACAAACTGAACAAAATTTATCAGGGATACAAATGATTTTGTCAATACCAATTCTTTCTTTGTGGCAACTTTGCAGTTCTTTATTGTTCCACACTGCAATTTACTGTGACTGAATGGCATGCTCTCAGGAGCACCTGACACTATATACAGCAAGACTGGCACATTGGTCTTATCCTAAGAATGTTTTTTACGTACATGAAGATGAGTCTTTCCTCACAGCTTACTTACTGAACATAAATTATACAGTAAAAGAAATAACTTTCAACAGGAATATCAAAATCTGACAACTGTCTGCCCAACCAGACATGTTTCTATTTAACACATCTGATGTAAGGAAGCTATTAATTTTCTAAATGCGTGGCCAAACTTCTTCGTAACACCTGACACGGCATTTTGCTAGGGTAATAAAAGAAACCCTGACAGCTGCAATTTTCTAGAAATATGGATTAAGCCTTTCACTATGCTCTTGGGAAAATTTTCTCTTCTATAAGCTTCTATAATTTGTTTTAAAATGGCTTGCTTCTGATCATTCAGACCCAGAGTTCTCCTGCATGCACTCCAACTCCAGCTTATTTTTCAGCACGAGTATTGAAAAACAAACATATAATCTTCTACATATTCTCTCTGACATTGCTTTTAAAATTATTTTGTCTAAGATTTTCTTTCAGGTATTCATAACACCAAAGATTACAGAGAAAAAATCATACCAATAGACTTGATTAACATTTAATCTAAAAAAAAAAACCCAAATGATATTAACTGAAGAGGAACATTGCAGAGCAAGTAGCTGGCTTCCCCCTCTGAGAACGAGACGCACTGGTGCCTTGTGCTGTCTGGTGACAGGAACTAAATATATTATCTGCATTCTCCATGACATTCCACTTTGAACTTAACATGCCAGTAGTCATGGTACTAGTGAATGGACAGCTGCCATGAGGAAGGCATTTAATGTTCGAAACAAAGATTAATAGAGCAGCTAAATATAAAATAAATATAATAAATACATGTGGCAACTACCTTTATATTTATCATTTAAAAATGCTTGTTCTAAAATTTGCATTGCTTAAAAAAACATCATTACAATAAAATAGATTCTTACTACTATTAAAATTGCATCATGCAGCCCTCTGTTCATGTAGTATCATTTGTGCACAGTAGTAACTAGTAATAGCAGATGTCTAAAAGTAAGCCCACTAACTTTGTCCCATTTTAAAAACGGCCAAAGAATAAGTTTAAAATTTGCTTTATTTATCCTGGCATTTCCTTAATTTGCCTCTCAGTATCACTTTGCATGAATTAATTACACTACTCAATAGAGTCGTAGAATAGTACTACTTTACTATAGTAGTAAAAAACTACTAAACATATTCTACAATTTGTGCTATCACAAAATATTCCCATACTACATTCTGACCAAATGAGAACAAATAAATATGAAAGCATCATTTAAATATGTGCTCAGCATTTTAAAATGTCAAAATCTGCTATAGAAAATAATTGCTCTAGAATTTAAATAGCCCAGTATAATACCATTTTTCATAGACTGTATAACAGTCATGATAAAATGTGTGTGTGTGCTCACGAAGCGGAAGACACCACACAGAATAATATGCTTTAAGAGAAATTGCTGCATTTACAGAATATAGGAGAAAGTTCTGGATCA
The DNA here is from genome assembly GCA_013399855.1 of Oxyruncus cristatus. Taxonomy (NCBI): domain Eukaryota; kingdom Metazoa; phylum Chordata; class Aves; order Passeriformes; family Cotingidae; genus Oxyruncus; species Oxyruncus cristatus. The sequence goes on along the minus strand of VXAY01005403.1, from coordinate 423,774 downwards.
AATTCATGGCTTTTAGCTCTGCAAACATAACTCCCACTCCCCCCACAAGGACAGATTATTCAGTTTTCAAATCTAGACTTCATGTCTTTATCACTGCAAAAGAGTAAGGGTCAGTCCCTGTATGTTTTGGATTTCACCACTGGAATATAGTTGCTATGAACATTTACACAGAGCTGTTCACAGGAAGATTTTGAGCTTCATCATTCTCATTACTGAAAGCAAAAGCTTCGAGTGGTTCATCTTTAATGCCTTGGCACTCTCACTTGACTTTAAAAAGGAAACACAAGTTCATTATTCACGACTACAAGACAGTGCTTAGTGCAACTTCTATACATAACACAAGTTTACTACAACTAGCTCAAATTATTTCAACTAATATGATGAGAGCAAAAGCATTACTACCCCAATTTTCAGACAAAGAATAGGCAGAGACAGACTACATGGCATCACTGCAGTCATACAAGCAGTCTGCAGAAGGGCCAGGACAGGATTTATACATCCTAATGTCATGTCAGTGTCTTAATGACAAAACCCTCCTTGCCACATAAACATTACATCCAATTACAAAAGGAGATCTCAAAGCAGAGAAATTTCATTTCTTCCTCACCGAAGTCTTAGATCTTTTAAAAGTGTTAGCAAAGCAATCATGAAACCTCTAGAGACAGTCTGAGTACAATGGGCTAACAAAAAGGGTTTGGTTCAAACACATCAGATGTTACAGCCAGTTAATGTAGTTCTTCGGTTTTGACAGACTCAGAACTGATAAAAAATCCAAAGTTTTAAAACTTCTTTCTGAACAGTAAAAGGAAAGCTTGTGCTGAATTAAGAGAATCTCTGTGTCAGAAGCCCAGCTCCTGCACTCCACATGGTCAGCCTGTTTTTGATCCCAATGATACTTGTTTAGCATCTCTCCAAGAGCCTCTTCAGCTCTGCTAACACCACTGTCACACACTTCATCATAGCCATGTTTATTTTTCTTGGCAGACCTACACAGGTCCTGTGTAACACTTCCTATCACTTAATTTACTTTTGTACCTACAAATTACTTGCAGAAAACAAATGTTAAGGCATAAAACACATTGGGTTTGTCAGCACCACTTGTTTCTGACAATTCTTTTTGACTTACTTATAAAAGTAACTCGCAATTTCTCAGCAGGGTGCAAGATTTACAGGCAGAATAATAATGACCTCTAAACTAGTACCTCACAAGGATTTGGTATGAAAGATACTTCAGTATGAAACATTTTCTAAGCAACCCCGTAAAAAGAAAAAATACTAAGGCAAGACCTCTGTGACAGTAAATGCCATCTGCAATAAAAACTATGGCAAGTGTTTGCAATCCTCTCTAAGTAACAACAGTGACAACAGCATAAAGTCTCCCACTGAGTTCGTTTGACACAAACTATCCACAACTGCTCAGCAAAACCAAGAACGCAACTTCTATTTCTAGCAGCTGTCTCTAATCCTGAACGCCCTGTGCACACTTAGCAGCGAATAATCTTTTCCTACTTAGTCACTGACAATGAGAAACTAGAGTGGCACAAAACATCAGTGGTTGAATAAGATGAGCACAGGAAAAAAATCCTCAAACGAACACTGGCTTTTCAGCAAAAACAGCTGAATTCCATAGATTATTATTAGCACAAGCTGACAGTCAATGGGAGAAAAGCCAAAGGTGTACCAGTGCTTAAGGAAAGGACTCAGGATGACTTAGAAAGCATCAATGTAAATATGGCATTAGTGTGAAGCAAGCAAACAGTCACAATGTTCATCAGCAGAAGTACATAATTGATAACTCTCAAAGTCATGCTGGAAAAATGTTTAACATGCATTTTTAATTTCATGGCAGGTCATATAAGACTTGGGAACTCCAAGGCACAAACAATTTTTCATGGCATGTGCTGGTATGATCCATGTGGTCATGTGTTAACCTCAACTGAAATAAAGCACTGTTCTGTGCTGGTAAAATATGAAAACAATAATGAGAAGCCAAAGGCTAGGAAAGACAGGTAAGTGCAGAAGCCTTTTCACTTGGAGGCAAAAGGAGGGAGAAAATTACTTGTCCTTCTTTTTTCAAACTTAGTTGCCTCTCTTACCATTTAGAGTAATCTTCCACAGCATTTTATTACACACTCATGCATTACATAACATAGTGCAGTTCCCACCTTCCTTCATAACTTTACTCCTCCACCTGCATAACACACTGAATGCCATAAAATGCAAGTCACAGCTGTAACACAGAGAAGAATGTCATCACCACACATCCCAAGACCCCATTACCAGAGAACTGAGCGAAGAGGAGATGGAATCACATCTTACTGACTTGCAACTGATGCCAGTATCCCCAGCTTCTTGGTTTTTCTGGTCAAAACTATTAACGCCACTTCAACACAAATTCACAGACTTTCAGTTTCAAAGCCAGTTTTTAAAAAAACCTGAATATACTCAGTGAGAAAGGTTCTGAATGCTTTCACACCTAAAATTGATTTTAAATTTCCAATTTCTTATTCCATCATTTTGATCTTATAAAGAGACACCATTTTTTCCCTGCAAATCTTACTTCATTTACCTATTTCACTTAACTCTTCAGTTCAACACAGCCATAACAACACTTCTACTACTCATTGTAATGGGCTGTTCTATTCAGCTCATGCATCAAATGTGTGGCATTCCATGTGGAAAGCAAAATGTGGTTATCTCAAGTGGAGAAGGGAGTTCTTTTTAGTGACAGTCTGTTTGGCTTAACTGTTCAAACAACCCTCTAACAACAACAAAAAGCTTCACCAGTATCTCACCCTACTGCTGTACTGTCACATCTGCAAGGATTATAAAACTTCCCACTGAAAAAGTTACCATAGGATAGTAAATTCAGTCACTGGCCCATCATACAAAAAAGTTACATATCGTCAAAGAGTGCTCTGGTCTCATGTGGAATGTGTCTGAGAAACTAAAAAAAAGCCAAGCTAAACTGGAAAATCTCACACAGAAAAAGGACACTCATAATGAGAACTTGTTGCTTCAAATAATAACAAAGAGTATACTTTGCTTGTATTTCAATTTCTATTTTGTAGTTATTTATACTGTAAGGAAACAGCCTCAAAAATGCCATGTACCACAGTTTTGTGACCTAATTCTCCTTGATATAGTTTGCAGAGTTCACCTTTGATGAAACAGGAAGGACAGAAATCAAAAATTACTCATACTGGGAGTTTAAAAATCCTTCAGGGATGTTTAAATATGATGTTGCTGTTGTTTAAGCTTTAACATAAAGAGAAGTCCCCTTGCCTGTGGGGCTCAGTTTTCCATTTCAAAGGGACAGCCGTCCTCAGAGTGTCAGCACTTAGCAAGCAGGAGCAATCTGCCTGGGCAGGAGGTACCACTACCCTCTCTGCCTTCGACATGAGTGAGACATCAGCTGCCAACCTACAGGAACCAAATTTCCAAAATCTTTCAAGAACATGTTAGACAAACTGATGAGTTTTCTAGGCTTCTATTTAATTTTTTGTAAGAGTGTGTGTAAAATGACTTTCTAAAACGTGCAGTTGAACAACAAAAGAGAATTAGACCAATATTCACGTTAGGAGGGCATGAATACCTGGACTCCTGTAGTATATAAACCATGAAAAATTAATAACTAGCTATTTTATTCCAACACCAGGAATATTTTTCATTTCCTAAGAAAGAAGTAGAGGTCCCAAAGGTACAAGCATACATTCAGTCATGCTACCAGGCATTTTTGCAGTACTTAAAATTGGCATGATAGGTATGTTGCAAACACATAATTTCTTGGAATTTATGAAGCTTGTGTTTTATAATTGTAGTTGTATCACCTGGAAGTTAACATGCAATTCATCCCCCACGTTTTCTGGTTTTGTATTTTTATACATAATATATGCAATCCACAGATCTCACTAAAGCAAGTATTTAAATTAAAAAAAAAAAAACAAAAACAAAAACAAACAGCACTTGTAAGGGATTTATGATCTGCATCAGTACATTTAGTCTATTTTCTGCAAAGATAAAAAGAGCACAAAAAGACAAAATTACTAAACAGGAGTATTCAAGACTAATTACATAAGTAGACACTGCAAGCAATTCTGATGCTTGGACAAGGCCTCTAGTGCTATGTTAGATGTCCCAGACACCTGCACAGGACCACCTTACCTTTGCAGAGCTGTAGAAGATTAAGGCTTCTCTGTAGCAGATGATGAAGGTTCAAAGACATTACAAAAGTTGAGCACCATACACTACAGCTAAATACCTGAAACTGGATGAGGGCTCATGCTCTGCAGTTTAACTGCAAACCCAGGAGAATGTAGGCCAACCCCCCCCCCCCAACCCTGAGGAACCACTTGTTATTGTCTCAGATTAATATAAAAACTTCATGGAAAACATGCAAAAAGCCAACCTGTGGTAATAAAGGAAAATTCAGTCAAGACAAGACCATTGCAGAAAAAGCTGAACTAATTATTTGCATGATACTATGCAAGAAGAAAAGATCTTGACAGTTCTAAACCAAGGTATTAGCAGAATAAGCTTTGGGACAGGCTAACAAAATGAGACACAAAACACCCAGCTCCAAGAGTTTACCCAAGAGCTCTAGAACAAGGGAAGCATGATCAAATCAGCTGCTATAATAAACAAGAGAATTGGTAGGCACATGGGAATATGATGTAATGGCCAAGAGAAAGCATGACTTTGTAAAGAGAAGTCATAACGTAAAGATTACTTGCATTTCTGTAAGGAGTTAATGATTATTTGGATAAGGATGATTTGTTTAATGTAGTATATTTAGATTTCTGAAAAGCTCTCACAAGCCAACAGCTCTTAAACAATTTGTCACAAGGTAAAATAAAAGGTCTGTCATGAATTGCTATCTAGAAGATGGAACAGAATAAGTAGGCAGCTTTCACAATGTTACTAGTGGAATTCAAAAATAATTTTCTGAAAAGAATACCTCAGTGGCCAATGGCAGTCAAAAGAGTGGATACAGTGTTTAAAATTATTAAGAAGGAAACACACAGTAAAACAGGAAACATCATAAAGCCAGAGTGCTCACATCTTGAAGCTCTCACAAAAAGCTCAGCAGCAGCCTTAGGAGAAAACAAGGCTCTTCAGCTTGGAAGAAATTCGCCGGTGTCACGAAAATAACAGACATCTACAGAATCAGGAATGAGACTGCAGGAAGCGAAAAGAGATTGACAATTCCCCACTTCTCATGGTCAGAAAAACTGTTTTTAGCAGCAAGAATAAAACAACAAAAACAATTCCTTTGAAAAAGCATAATTAACTTGTGGAACTCATCACTACAGAAAATCAAAGCATATACATGTTCAGATAAAAGCAAGTTCATGAAGGACAGCACTGAACACAATGTTTTGGATGTATCTTCCATCCTATCAAAAGCAGTATTTGCTCTCTTTCTCCTACACTCATTAACTATCTGCTACAGTCCCTGTTAGACACGGAACAGCAAGCCAAATTATGTAGTCTAACTCAATGTAGTGGCACTTACATACCTCTTGCTCTTCTCTGCCAGTCCCAATCTGAGTGTTCTTCAAGCTGTCATATGAGGCTCTTGTTTGCCTGTCCAGCCCCAAAAGTGTTTGCTTCTGAGTAGCTATTTTCTTTAACTCTCATTAGTCAGACCAAAATAATGCGAAATTAATTACACTCATTATAGGTAATTATTTTATTTAAAAATTGTAGACGAAGAAGAAATTGCAAAGATGGAGATTCCAGCTACCAAGAAATGTAAGATACATTTTGCTCCTGAAGATCAAAAGCGGATGCAATACTGGCAAATAAGACAGTCTTTGAGCATCAATAAACAGGACAAGCTAAGAACAGAAAGAGCTGATGTCCAGCGCTGCAAGCGTTGGCAGTGTTCTTGTCTTCTGTTTATAGAAAGCATAATGGCAGCACAGAGCCCTTCCAGAGACTGAACAGAGGATTTATGCAGTGTCTGCACTATATAAACCTGCTTGATGTGCCACTTAGCTTTTACAATGCCTTGCAAAACCCAGAGGAAAAACATAAACATAGATCTTACACCTTCTCCCTCTCCAAAGTATTGTCGCAAATGACAAAAATCTGACGTATCTATCAACCTACCACTAAATACATCTTGCTTGTTCCCCACAAAACTAATGTTTCAAACTAGAGTAGAAAATAGAAGTGAAACAGGGAAACCCTAAATTTAGATTCTTTTTTCATGTACAAATAACTGAAGGTGAAAGCTAGGCATATAAGCATTTAACTAGTTAATCCTGAATACTGAGATACTTTTAGATCTTTTAAATTATTTACAGGCCTAAAAGGGTGGTCAAACATGAAAAATATGTCCAATTATTAAGAATAAAAATAAAATAAAAAATAGATCATGCTTACTTTCCTAAAAATATCCACAGTACTAAACACACATTAAGCAAGAGCGAATGCTTGAATCCAGAAGCACCCAAGCAGTGCTTACTCTAAAAACTCTCACTCTTTGAATCCCCATTCATTTTTGCTTAATGTAACACTTAGATTATATTTTCAAATCAAGGAAAGTGTGAAAGTGTGTCTGAAATTACTTACTCTCCTACGTGGTTCTTTTAAAACAGAATGAGAAAAAAAAAAAAAACAACCTTTTTTTTTTTTTTGTCTTCAAGCAATTTCATTCACTGCTCATGACCATTAACAGCATTTACAGCTCTGTAAATTATAACTAGGATAATCAAATCCCCTGCTTCGGGGTATGAGCTGATCACCATAGGAGCTGGAAAGAGATTTTCTCCCATCTGCTGCACTGTGCAATTGTATAGGTGCATTGTTGGTACAATGGAAAGTCCACCCTATGTGAATGCTGGTGGCAGAATATAAGGCTTTGAATGCCAAAAATGTCAGAATGACAAATTCTATGTGATTGATGAGAAATCCCTATGAAGCCTTCCTATTGCTGCCAGATTCTGCTGCTGTGCTATGTGCAGGGACCACGAGACCAGCGAGTCTATGACTTCCAGGATAGTCTAGACAGTACAGCTACAGCAAGGCAGACAGAAATAGAGAAGAATCTCTTTCCTACAAATTCTGAATTTTAATTTCTCCCATTGTAAACAGGTCCTTAACTGATTAATCTTACCCCCAGCAAATATAATTTGATTTTACTGTAGCAGTATATGTAAACATAATATGAGAAAATCATGGCATTAACATTATTAACTACTAACAAAATTATATTCCTGAAGCAAGAGCTGGAACATAACTTAATTTAATCTAATACATTCCATGCACAGACACACACATATACACTCACACCAAAATAACATTAATTTAAACATCATGTGTCTGAAATCCACTAATTTGAGGTCAGTATATATAAGATTGAAAACTGCACTTAACCAGGATTTCTCTGTCATTCTATTGTACTTGTCTATTACCATAGGACAATGGTAAGCACAAATATGTCAGAGAAACCTGAAATAAGGAGGAACTTACATTTCAATATCCCATGTAAAATAGCAAAGTAAAAGTAGGAGTTTGCTCTGTATGTAGGAGTGATACCAGCGATAGCTATAGCACAACCCAGCACCCTAAATATTTAAGTGCTAACCTGAAGCTCACATCTCCTGACATTGCTATCCACACAGTTATCAGGACACACATGTGTGCAGAGCAATGAGTTGGTGACCAAAATCCTTGTCAAAATACTGTATTAAGGTAACATACTTCTATTAAGCATGGGTGAAGAAGCTTTACTACTGGCTTAATGATCCTTCTTACAGACAACACTTTCTGTTAGGAAGTTCTAGCTTATTGTGAGTCAATATCATGGGGACAAAGTGTTGGAGTTGGTCAGTGCCATTAGTGTTCCTAAATACAGGGTTGGACCTATCACATAAATATGCATGGTAAATTTGAGACAAAACTTACAAGAGCATGTCTCTAAAGAAGTTGCTGAAATCTATGAGATTGCTCCACACTGTCTTTAAAGACACACGTTCAAGCAGTTGAACACGAAATACCTGATCTGTAAAGTTTTTTCTGCCTAACTGTTCACATTCTCTCTTTTTCTCTCCATAGAAGGGTTTCTAGAAAATTGTGGGTGTACGTGTGCATCAAAATACTTTCCCTTTGTATCTGCAAAACGAGAAAACCCACTAAAAAAATTATATTGATGTCCACATTTACTTGAATGGCACCAGGACAGGGGGTGGAAGAAAACAGGTATGTCATGGAAATCTTGGCATCTGAGTGACTATTCCAGCTTTTGAAGCGGCAACAGAAACACATCCTTCTAATTAGAAACGATTGTTTCAAGAAAGACAGTATATGCACTTAAAAACAATGTTTCAGGTAGTTCACTTAATATTACACAAATATGCTTTGTACTAAAGTTTATTTTAATAAAAGTGAAATTCAAAAAACAGTTTAGCTATGTGCATGTATAAGTAAAGCAGTGTGTGTATGTGTGGGTGTGTAAATACTATATACCCAGATGCAAACCCTCAATGCATTAAATAAACTTCAGCTCTATACCTTAGTACTCAATTCTGAGTCTGGTTACCTTCCGGATTGCTAAGTCTTTCTAAATTAGAACAAGCAATTTCTCTTTGTTTTACCTAATATTTGAAAATGGCAAAAAAGTCCCATGGGTCACTGAAAATTATCCCTTCATTCCTGCCGCCTGTTTCAAGTCAGTCAAAACATTCCAGACTTCAAAAGGGGGCTTTGCCTGCTTAGGCCATTTTGGTGTCCTTCTATGGTTGGCCTATGAGGGATTGGTTATTTGGATAAATTAGTTTGTGGAGCCTGCTGGCCTTCTAGAAGACCTCAGTGTCTGACTGCAAATTAGTTCTACCGAACATGTAGAAATCCCTGGGCAGACAAGAAGAAATAAATGGTGATAAAATCTAATACTACAATGTTTGTAATGTGATTTTATTCTGCTCTGTAGCTTGTAAGCAAAGCTAATGTTGAATTTAAAATTTACAAATATTAAAATGTCCATGAAAGCACAATATCAGATCAGTATCCAAGTCACAGCAGAGAAGGCTGGATGCCAACTTTAAAGTTAAGCTTCCAGCAGGAATCTTTTACAAGAACAAACAAAAAAACCTCCTGGTTTTCCACAAAATCAAGTAGGTATTTACATTACGGATGCACCCCTGCTTAAGCCAGGAAGTCACACAGTTGAATTCGGCTGGAGCTTGGGTTGTGAATAAACTGCTATGCAGTCTTTTAGTGCATAGTTGTACAACTGCCTAAGGAGAGTTTATCCTTAAGGAAGAGAAGTCAGAGAGCCAAAACTAACAAACATGGCTCCTCGAGCGGAACAATGGTCCAGAAAACCTAGTAAAAAAGAAAATAAACTTCTCTGGCAGTTTGCTTTTTACTGTTAAGGGCTAAACTACAACTTCATCAAGACTTTCAAGAAGACACTTCAGGCAGAACAGTATGCACACTGCACACTTATATAGCGTCTGGAAAGAGTCAGATGGACTGCGTATTTCTTATATACCCATTTTTATAACGTGATCTAAAAATACCTTGTGCCATAACAAGCTAAAATATCTACCTCTCTGAGGAAAAAAGAATCTGTAACTAAGATGAGTGGTGGCCCCCAATGAAACCCCTGCAAGGTCTCTGTCCTGCTCCTAAAACCAGGACCATAAGGTCAACACTGTGTGTGTGTAAAACACACTAAGAGTTACACTGACAGTGGGATTAGTTTCTGGTATCATTGGCAGAAAATTACCAATGCTCATTAAAAATAATTGCTACGACGAATGCTGTGTTTAGGCTCTGGTTCTGCAAAGATGAATATGCCTGACACTACAAGCTGTGGCAGCAGCACTTCCATCAGTGCTGCAAGCATTGTTGCCTATGGCACTGTAGGGTTTCTGCCACCAATGAGGAAAATTACATTTTAAGTAACAAGAATTCCCCCATGTTGTTACTGCACACCCAGCTGAATGAAGAGCTTGTAGTGAATAACCTACAGTTTCCAAACTGTCCATACAATTTTCAGGAGTATTTTCACTAAAATGTTTTGAAAGAAAAAATTCTATCAATAGTTACTGATCGAGCAGTTAGTACGGACCGCCTAGCAGCAGCTCTTTTCAATTTGGAGAACTTAAATACATCAGCTAGTTCCGGCTGTTCATTATTTTTGACACTTACTGAGTGTAATAAGTGGGTTTTGTGGCTTATGTTTCCAATATCCTACCGATTGCAGATAGAGAGGGGAAGGGGAGTGGGAAGGGTGCAGGCCATTACATTTTATGGGCTCAGTTACAGATTGCAATTGCACGGTGCTTGTTGGCTATTGCCTTGCAGAGCTTTCCAAAAAGGAAGCCTGTCACACATTTCTTCAGGAGGAGAATGCAGAAGGGAGTACAGTGCTGTGCCAATCTTTCAGAGAAACTGAGGCAGCACTGATATACATGACTTTCATAGGTAAATATGCTGTGAGTTTTCAACTAAAGGTAAAACACTTGTATTTTCACCCGTTTTCCTCATAGTCTTTGTTCCCTAATGTGACAAACAGGTAACGTGAGCATGAAAAACATGTCATTGATGATGCTGTTCAAACCTGGAGGTCACGCCTGGCTGTCGCCAGCCATGCCCACAGTCACAGCCATGCCACCACTGACGCAGTGGCCTCTGAAACCACTCGAGAGTTGTGCTGCCGGATCCTGGCTCGCCTTGAAACAAAATGAACTTTCTAGCCCTTCTGGTAGTGAAGATAACCTTGAAAATGTGAAGAGAGTGTAATCTGATGCCTCAGTAAGACTGCAAAGAGCTTGAAACAAAGACAGAGAGATGTGAACTGCCCCAGCCATCTCTCTCTGGGCCCCATGGACTCAGCATTTCTGTGGTCGTGGAGTCTGGCATTTTTCCAAGATTCCACAGAATCTCGCATGTTTGCTGCAAAATTCATTATTTTGCTGCAGCCAGGTGCTGGACGTTTTT
>VXAY01005403.1:396124-412774 GCA_013399855.1 Oxyruncus cristatus | reverse complement strand
CCCCCCCCCACACTTTCTTACTGAAACCAACTACTTACTCTGTGTCTTTCCATTAGCAGAGGTATGAGGTGAATTTTTGGTGCAAGTGCTGCTCTCTGGTACATGGCACGGGGTACGCAGGAGAAAAGTGTCCGGTGAGCAGCAGGGAGGAGAAAGAAGTTGGAAATATGCAGCCAGGCTGCCCAGAGCTGAGGTTTGGGGGCTGCAGGGGAAATCAGAGAAGATTAACTGCTAGAGTGGACCAAGAGCACCTCCTTTTTTGGCTCATTGGGTGCACACTGTTTGGAACTAACTTGACTGTTGAGGGCCTCAGAGTCTTCACTCTGTTTTCCAGATGGGCAAACTCCATCATCAAAAAATATTCAACACTGAAAAATTTTTTTGGTGTAAAATTTTGAAAAGAGAATTTTCAATTATGAGCCTGGACAGGGTAGGAAGGGAAATTATTTCATGCTGTATAATAACCTAATATCGCTACCAGAGAGAGACTTATGGAAGAAACACCTTCCAAAATATTGCCAGAGGATAGAGTATTGCTTAAAACTACCAAACTACCCTAAAAACCCTAAAAAACTACCAAAAAACCCTAAAAAATTTCTTGTGCTGAGTTTTGCAAATAAGTAAGAATGATACTTTTTTTTTAAAAAAAAAATCAATAGGCAAAACAAATGAAATAAAATACCTGCTGGCCTCTACAATGCCCTTTTCCTGAGTTTTTAAGTCATTCATCAGAGTACCTCTAAACCACATGTGTGTCTATATCAAGCACATCATGATGAACCTTCCAATTATCAGTGTTTTTCATGTTTCTAGGGCTTCTAGAGGGTTTCTGGGGCAATGGATTCATGCCAATGCCAAGTTTGGAACTGGTAGATTTAGCTTACTACACATGTAAGCCATGATAATTTTACATCAATTTTTTGAAACCAATTTGTGTAAGATGTACTGTTATCCATTCTCAGTTTCCTTATAATCAGAATTTCTCTAACATCCAAAATGACATTTTCATCTCAAAAATAAGTAAAACTAGAGGTGTTTTTTTCTTCTCAGGTATGTATGAGCAGTGAGATGCATTGCAAATGACTGTCAGGCAGAAAAGCCCCCTCAGGGTGGTGAAGAACAGGAGTTACAAATACAAATGGAGATTGGAGCACTAGTATTCAAACCTGGCATGAGATGCAACCCTATGCATAGCAGTTTAAAGTGTAAGCACGTTGGCTATGTATCAGACTTTCAGATCTCAGTAGCAAGCCAAATAATACTACTTTATTGGTGGCTGCTCCAAAGGTGACCGAGAAGTACATCCACAGGAAGTTCAGTGGGGTGAGCAGCACAGCATTTGGACAGTCTTTAAGAAGAAACAGCCCAGTCACTCATGCAGCCCAGTTGTATGAATTCGTAACATCTTGATTATCACTGAGATGCCTGCTTCACTGACAAATTGAAATAAAAAATTATTAATAGAGAAATAAAAATAAAAAACCCCTGACCATTTGTTTTAGCTTGATAAAAGAGGAGTGAACCATCTTTAACAGGTGCTTATTAATACTAACAAACAAACCTTATAACACTAAAAAAACAAACCTTAAAGCCTTTTTTGGACTTGGAAAGAAGCAGAACATCAGTGAAATTCGCAGGCAGGACACAACACTGATATCAACTGTCTAGCCAGCTTCAGATTTGTGTTCTGCCTCTTTCTCAGGCAGCTAGTAAAAGAAAGGCAGGGGTAGATCTAGTGTTCAAGTTTGCAAGTGCAAGTTTCAAAGTCAGTTCCTACAGAATGCGAACCAAGCACAACAGTACCATTAGAACAATTTCTCCAGATGATGAAAGTGTTGCCTAGAGACTAAAATCCCCTCTCAGCTCTACAAGCATAACAGAGAGCAGAAGTGAGTTTACTGGGCTTATTATGGTGTCCTCTGTACATGTCAACACTGACAGGCTGCATTCCTGTGTGCAACATCATCCTCTTCCTCAACGGAGAAATCTTGTCCAAAGACAGTGATGAAGTACTTCCTCATCTACTCTCTCACACTGTTGTCTGAAAATTTTTTTTTCATTTTTCTTTCCTTTCTCCTCCCAGTACTTTCTCCGTTGTTCATCTAGCTCTGCCTTTCTAAAACATTGTACACTTTCATTTCTCAGTTGTTGAATAAAGCTCCTCCCTCATCCACAAGTACCTGAAATTGCTTCCACTGCACTTTCAAGATTAAATTACCTTTCAACTGGCATTTGTAGGGACATTTTTCTCTTTTCCTATGGACTAGCACTAGGCTTTAGAAGTCACTATATGTGTTTGGGATCTTAAATCCCAAACAGGTTTTGGGTTCTGAGTTTTAATGACAGGGTGCTAATCTATCCCTCACTCTCTCTCTCTTTCTTTCTTGTAAGCACACACAGAGAGCAAAATAAACAAAAACAGTGTTCACACCATCATCTTTATTTTTACTGAGACTATTTTGCCTTCTGATTGCTGCTTTTAGGAAATCTCCCTGTTGGTCAACTGGCTGTTGCAAATGCAGCAGCCTCTCCAGTGAATGAGTTCAAGTGAGACCTAATTGAAGCATTTGATTCCAGAGTTTAATATCCAATTTTAAACCTATCCAATGACACTGCAGTCAGAAGAGTCACACCCTGCCCTGTGCTGTGTACCTTTGAGCACTTCAGTCCTCATCATTTACAGAAGCCTGAGTTCTTGTTGATGCAGCAGGTCTATTCAGCAGTTACTGGTTTAGATTTTGATAATCCTGATAGCATCCATGACTACCACCCACTTGGGTAATGTGAAGGGAAACTCTGAGTAGATGAAGTGTTTTACAGGCTCTCTGGACTAAGTGGTGAAAAGAAGGAATGGAATGAATAACCCTAACAGGAGTGCTGGTAGTGCCAAACCATGAACAAATATTTCCCTTAATACTCATGTTAAGTGACAGTTACATTTGTCATTACATACAGCTCCAGCACACAATTACCCGGCCCAAACCCTCCACAGCACATGAAGCCCAGACTATGCTGGGCATACAGAGTGGAAGTATTGCAGTGGAAGTCGCAGAAAATCCTGACAGCATCAAGGAAAGGCTTTTCATGCATGAAAGAAAGCCTGACCCCAAACAGAACATGGAGCTTGGGTGGTGCTGAAAGCTCTGGCACTGCAACTGCAAACAGGACCATCCCTGTTTAGCACTAGTGAGTAACCATGGACACCCCTTTCTCTAGGAGTTAACTGGTCCTGTCCACACATTGCTGTAGCAGTGATGGATAAATACCCAAATGTACACATAGAGACAAGACTGTGGAACAAATGAACACTGGAAACTAACCAAAGACACGTTGCTTCAGAGAGTAAAAATTACACTAGACGTCAAGTGTAACAAAAACATGCAACACAATGGGATTATTATTAGGTGCTTGTATTTTTCTACTCTGTTGCTACATGAAAAGCTAACACAAGCATCAGGGAAACTGAATATAGAATCATAGAATACAAGGGGAAGAGTGAGAGATAATGCAGAGTACTGTCAAATGTAGAAAATAAGCAGACCAGAAAAAATGGAGGAAATAAATCTAATCAAATTTAATGAATAGTACTTTTTGGACTTATTTTACAACTGATAAAAATAAGGCAATTTCAAGATGCACTTTTTCTGTTAAACAATCCAGAATAAAAACATTTATGTAGCATTTTGATGTTCGCTGAGTGCCAAGAACGATGTCACAAACTAAACTAACACATCCAAAATACACACTCATCATTTTACTATGCATGAAACATTATTGTGTGTGATAGTTCACAAAATTTCTTACTGTTATGACCTTATAAACAGGCATTTACAAGAAACAACAATGCTGTTGTACTTTTTTGGCCACTGTTCTTAAGACTTCGCAGCTAGGAGTTGCACTGGCTTTTCCCAGAACCAGTATTTGCATATATTCACACAGACATAGAGAAATAATTTCAAATAATGGGATGAAAATTCTCTTAACAGATCAAAATGTTAACAACATAAATGCAGTAAGCCAAATATTTCTTTGAGAGAGTAACAACAATCATTTTGTAATATGAATCACTGAAGACAAATATTTTTGAAGCTATACCTAATTTTCTGTAGCTTTAGCATAAGCCTCCATCTCTCAATTAATTCATCATTCACTGCTTCTTCTAATCACTAAAAGTGCATGTACTTCTCTAAGACTTTCATCCACTTGGTTGCTACAAAAATAATTACGACTTTAAAAGCTGTAACTTTTTCTCAGGACTGACAAGCTGTTTACTTACAGACTTCCCATTTATTCCCTCAGGGTCTTCCATTGAAGATTTCTCCTTCCAATTATACGGGCTATTAGTTAAAGTGAGGTTCAGACAGTCGTAGTACACACACACCTGCGGAAAAGACAGTACCACATCGACGGATTAATTTGTTGGCATGAAACTAGGAGGCAATCTTCACTTCCGCAACTTTCCATTAACTGACAAGTATTCACAAGTTGGGAGCAGTTGTCTTCGAAGAACTGAATCAATCTTGAAAATAAATACATAGTTGAGCTGTTTACCGCAAATCCACGCAAGCCAAAAGCAGGCAGCGAGAGCCCCGTCGTGCTCGCTGTTGGCAGACAAATAAAAGGCAGCCGGGAACTCTTTTACCGACACTACTTCTGTGCCAGCAACACATCTCTTCTTCTTTTGATTTTTTTTTTTTCTTTTAGGAAGCTCAGCCTCCCCTGATATCTATCAATGTCAATTGTACTTTAATGCTAAGAGGAAATAATAACAAAGAAATATGATTGTAGATTGAGCCAGGATAAAAAAGAAAATCCACAAAGTTTTCGAAACTTTGCCCTCAAGCTAAGGATATTTTTATACTAAATCTCTTCAAGTTTACATTAGGTCACAGTTTTAGGCCCTATAAATTATAAATATGGGATGCTTTGTGTTCTCTCACCTTTGGAAAAGGTGTTCTTTGATGTTAAAAATAACAGTGAAGTACTGAGATGAAATAACGAAGGCTTACTCCCCAGTAAGTAAATTTACAGATGTAAATCCAAAATATGGTTTCTCTCCATGAGCAATTTTCTTTAGAATAAAATGCTGTGAACTTCTTAAAATTGAGAACTATTCACTGGAGTAATTAGAACAACCCAGATAAAATCCTCATTAGAAAAGCTGGCTTTTTTTTAATGACATGGGGTAAATGCTGTCTGCTAAAGAATAATAAAAATGAAAATATGGGGGGTTTAAGTGTGTGTGTGTATAATATATAGTGAAATGTGAATAGTACTTCATTTTTCTATGACAGGTCAAGATCCGATGGTCTGAAGATACTCAATTTGTCCTAAAACCACTCTGCATATGAGAAAAATAAAAAAAATCCCTTCAAGCCCAGTTGTTTGGACACTATTTATTGCACACATTTGGCTACTTCTATAAAATCTAAACATTAAGAAAGTGTTAACAGGTTCACTCCACACCCCAAGGAAGATGCTAATATGAACCATGCTTGTGCAATGCATCCACTCCCTTCTTTCTGGTTTACAATTGAGAGATCAAATCCAGTCCTGCTCCTGCTGAGAACAATGGCCAATCTGCAATATTTCTACGAAATCTGGTGCTAGTATTTTTTCTGACACCAGATTATAGGTTAGAAAATTATTCAAGGCTTTAAAAACTGACAATTAAAGTTAGGGAGGGGAAGGACAAGAAGTTCTCCTAGTCGAAAAAAAGAAAACAAATAGCAAAGAGTGGAAGAAAACAACTCTCTAACAATGCCCTGATCCTAAGCAAGGACTGACATCTGTTTCAAAAACTCTTTTATTGCAAAATTCAATAAATGGAAAAACCACACAAACTGAAAGTCTGCAACTTCAGCGAGGGAATAAAATGGAGCCTTTTCTAATGGAAAAATATTCATAAGTCAATTGATGTAATTCTGGTATGTGGATGACCTGACAGATTTTCAGATCAGCAGTGCTCTCTTTACTAATGGAAAGAAAACTTTACGAAGGCTGGTAATTTTGTATTAAAGCCCAGATGGAAAAAGCATATTTGTTTTACAATACATTGTAGTTCAACCATAATTAAGCAACCCAACTTGCAGAAGCTGCTGCAGCAAACATTTTCTTTCTCTAGGAGAGATTCCTACAACACACCAGCATCAAAAGAGCCCACTCCTGCATTTTCTGCTCTGACATATGCTGCCCTGAAAGTCACTGCAAAAGGGATTTACAAAAAGCTCCTATATATACCCCCACACTCCTTGGGGCAAAGACTTTTCATTCTCAGCAGACACCAGAGACCTCTGGTAGCTTAATCAAGCCAGCAGTAACATGAGGGCTAAGACAGTAATACAGAACAGCTGATTTACAATTTAATTAAGTAATTTCAATTTTGAAAAATTCAACTTTTGAATAAGAGCAACTTAAGTTATCCTTGTTCTAATTGTCATCTTAGGTTATTTTTAGCTTTTAGTAAAGATTTACAAAGACTAATTAAATTCCCTTGAGTTGTTAATGTATCAAAAATTACATCTAAATTACGTAAAGTATCTATTACAGAGAAGTTGTTAGATTCAAAATATGCCACCGAATATGAGTTGGACAAAAACTCAAATTATTGAAAAAGACAAGATCCAAATTGAAGGGAAGTCATGAAAGTACATACCCGCTTTATTTTTCTCTATTACTCTGGAAGTCATTTGCTTGGTTAAATATTATTACTGTTAAATACGCGAAGGCAGCAGTTAAGAGTCCAACCAGCTAAAGAAGTACTATTGTACCAGGCATGATAACCAGCAGCCCTCTTTTCCAAACAGCTATTACCATTTTGAAGGGAATAAAAACCCACAAAGAAGTACAGAAAGTAGTTTATGGGGGGTTTTTATTCCCTTCTTTCTGAAATGTCAGCCAACGCTGCGCAATTTTCCCCACACACATGGATCTGAACGTGTGCCTCTGCCACCAGGCGCAGGGCGGCTGCCAGTCACGCCCAGCCATGCTGCAGAGGTGGCCAGGAGCTTCAATAAGCTCCTTGTCCTGGAAGGGCTGTCCCCATCCCAGCACCCACATGAAAACCTGACAAAAGTGAGTGGCCGATTACCCGGGAAGAAGGGGTTGAACACAGCCAGGAATACTGAGAAACAATCTCTTAGGGCTGGAAGGTACAAATGGAGGGTGATCTCTTGCACAGAGAGCACCAAACACAAGGGTAACCAAAAGGTAACTAGCTATCTGACCCCTGGCACCTAGACACCTACAATGAAGGACGAGGAGCCTAGTCTCTTGTGCTTGCTGAGCTGTTCTTCATAAAAACTTTGCATTTCCCAAGCAAGCCCCACTCTGTCACCAACATCCACGTCTTGGAGCTGTCTGATGCCTGCTAGCACCTGGACTTAAAGAAAAACTCCAGAGCAATTAATTGGGTGAAATAAGGAAAGGATTTACTGAGCTATAGCAGATAGTTATTACAAGACGCGCGCGCTGGAATACAGTTGTGTTACATCTTTTATAATACTAATTGACCAATCCCAAAATGTGTCCGCCCTTTAACTTTTGCTCCGGTCCACCCTCTGACCCTCCTCCAGGAATTGGGTCTGGGGGCGTTTCGGGACCACCCCTTCATCATCTTCATCATCTTCAGAGCACAAAGGGTACACAGTTACCTAGTCTTTGACCCTGTTTTGTTGTTCAGGCCCTAATCCGGGTGTTCCCAAACAATTCAGGCCTTGCTTTAACATGAGACTAAACATTTGCTACCGACTTTAGGGGTAGATTTGAAATGGGGAGCATAGAATAGGGTAAAAGGGTTAGGAATTTACTACGGGGTAAGGGAATAAGGGCTGCTACTTTATAAAACTACTTCTACTACTTATAAAACTTATAAAGCTTACAAAAATTAGAAAACTACAAAAAAACTATTAGGGCTTAAGGCAACATGTCCCAGGGCTGGTGTAATCCACCTTCAGCTGCAGTGAGCCTGTGATGAAACTCTCAGTGATCAGAAACAGCACTAACACAATATCTTGGGCTACCTTACCCTTTCCATCACCAAGCAGAAGGAATTAAAATTTTTCCTGTTCCTGGGCCACCAGCAAAATCACTCCTGTCTTACAACTTCCTGGCTGATTACGCCACTGCAGTCTCCAAGATAAGGTCATTTTTAGTGTCATTAGTGGATCCTGCTTTGCTCTTATTTTCGTATGCTTTCTCAGAAACTAGTAGAATTTGCTAGTAACACCTAGACAAAATTGTATCTGTCCAAAGCATATTCATTTGTTAGAAGAAAAAAACCGAACAACACAAACCAAAACATAAAACCCACACTTTATCGTTTGGTTGAGAAAATACTAAAGAGGTTATGAGGTTGGGCAAAACGGTCTTTATTTACCCTGTAGATGATAGCATGTGATATTTCACAGTTGGTATTAGGTAACTCGATGGTTTTGATTTTAGGTGCTATATTTGGGAAGTTTCCTTTTTGGCACTTTCTAAAGACCCACTACATTTGCTCCATTCCCAGGTAGGTCTCTCGTCCCCCACCCCTGCTTCCTTTTAAGGTGTTAAATTTGGCAGATAACCTGGGTAGCATGTAGAAAACAATTATTTCCAAATGCTGGGAAAGAAACTTGCCAAGTGTAACAGCTGAAAACCAAAAAGAAAAGAAAAAAATAAAAAGAGGAAGGGAATAAAATGGAAGAGGGAAAGGTATTTTTTAAAAACGAAATTTAGAAAGGACCTTTCAGCAGCTTTATAAACAACTAACTCCAGTGCTGTAGGCTGAAGGCCACCTCTGATTCGGCCTGGAACATCCACAGATGCAATACAGCATCCTGCCTTCCAGTGAGCCTCAGGGACACCAGGGAAACAGATAGGTGGCCAGATGTGTGGGATCTAACATGCACATCTGCTGGAAGACATCCCACACCAACTGCAGTGCTGACACTGACCTAAACACAGACTATGGGGGTTTGCAAACCCCCAGACCTCTCTGCGGCTACGCAGCGTGCAGGTAACACCCTCTACAACAGCACAAGAGGTAGGTCACCCCCTCTGCATCCCCATAAGCATCCATGTCCATCTCAACAGATTTTTTTTTCATTACCATCAAGCAGAAATGCGTGGAGCGTTGGGACTTGTGGCTGAAGTAAACTTGTGGGAAAGAGAGCTGAAAAAATTCAGTTTTGTTGGTAAGCTTTCCTTTATATAAATACAGAACAAGGACTCCGGTGTCCTAGACAGGTATGTTCAAAACACTTAGACCAATTGTGATGTAGTTCAGCACCAAAGTGATCTCAGTCTTTTTAAGTCAGTAATATAAACTAAATATCTAGATTTTTTTGCTATGTGAGTTCTTTCAACTTTAAAATAAAGATTAAAAAATCAATTAAAACCTAAAATGATGGGTTTTCCGTAATATTTTAATTTCACTAGGAAATTAAGTTTCTGGTAAGGGAACATGAGGTCTCATCTACCTACACAGGAACCTTACTGGGTGCTGGACCAGATTAACAGAGGAGATTCAAGAGCACAAGGAAGCAAGAAAGAAGGTAGGAATGAAGCACTATAAACACAAAAAATACATCACAGTCAAATGCAAGTAGTGACAGCCTGGAAATATATCTT
Organism: Oxyruncus cristatus; assembly: GCA_013399855.1. Classification (NCBI taxonomy): domain Eukaryota; kingdom Metazoa; phylum Chordata; class Aves; order Passeriformes; family Cotingidae; genus Oxyruncus; species Oxyruncus cristatus. The sequence goes on along the minus strand of VXAY01005403.1, from coordinate 403,162 downwards.
TACTACTTTCTGAATCCTGATTACATTTATAAAAGTGCTACAAAACAGCACTGTAAGCCTGTCTTGAAGGAATCATTCAACAACAGATTTTGTGCCACATTTCTCCCATTTACCATTAAATCTAACAAAAACACAAGGGCCATGATACTGGTTCAGAACAACAATCCTGCTAGTGCTCTCCCCAACAACAGCCATAACTGGACACAGAAGAGCAAGAACCAAACAAGCGTATGCAATTGCCCTGACATTTTCCCAGTTTCCTGCTGTTTCAGTTCAGTTTCCTGAGCTTGATGGAGTTCATCTGTCTGGCAACCCTCAGTACAGCTCTCAAGTACTTGTCCATTCTCCTCCTGAACCCATGTGATTTTTTTTTTTTTTTTTTGTTCCTAGCAATTCTGAACATTCATTTTTTGGGGGAATTAGTAAACACTCAATAAATTTTCTTGGAATTACCTTAGATGCTGAGATCTCATTTCTGAAAGGTGAGGGTCAACTCAGTTCCCATCACTTTCCACGTACAGCTACAACTATTTTACTCAAGATTTAGCAGCTTACATTTATCTCTGCAGAATTTCATTTGTCATTTCATTGTCTAGTGACCCATCTCATATGGTCCTTGTACAGTTCTTCACAATCCACTCTCCTTGCTATTCACCTCAAGTGGAAGCAACCTAAAAAAATTATTGTGCCTGATTAGTGCAATTATTCAGACTAAGCTATTGGGAGAAAGTGGGGTGAGAATAACAGAAAATTCCCACCTGAAGAAATGAAAAAATAAAGAAAGGCAAAAGACGTTGGCATGTTTTTAAGGGAATCTGCTGGTTTCTGATTTCACCAAGCTCAGAAGAGGTTTCTGTTCTGCCAGTGTTGGAAGAGATGGTCAAACACAATGAAAACTCTCCCGAGGTGAAGAAAGAAACCTGACAGTGTAGTGTTCAAAAGTCCCAGAGTACCAGGGAAAGGTGATGGTATAAGACCAGAGACTCGATAAAAATCAGGTAAATAATTTGCCATTACTTTAACAGGTTCTAAACCTAAAATACAACTGTTGCAAAAACTGTCGTGGTTAAGTCTTTGTGGTCCTGCATCCAATAGTCAAGGAATGGTTTAAACTGTGAAAAGTAAAGAGGACCTGGTGAGTTTGTGCATCAGGTATGAAACCTGGTGCCTGCGATGGCCAGATTTCTGAGTGCAATCTCTCTTGAAACAGGCAACCAGCAGGATGCCTCTTTTGGGAAGCTTCATTAAAAGTTTAAGTGGGATATACACATACATATAAAAATTTAAAGCAATAATATTATTCTAAAAGCAGAGCTCTCCAAACAAAGCAAAAGATCACATTTTTTGTTGAATACTGAATACACATGAAAGTTAAACTGTAGAACAATGTTAAAATTATACTGGCAACTTGCTTGCCAGAATTTCTTTTTGAAATTACTAACAAAATTAATACAATGTTTAAACTACCCAGTGGAATCAACTTTGTTGGTATCTGAAACGTAGGTTGACACTATTCAACAAAGACACATGCTAACAGTTCAGGACAGGAAATACAAAATATTTTCAAGGTATAAACATAAGGGTGTATTATGCTTTTAAAAATTAATAAAATTATCATTTATAAGGTGAACTCTGCCTCAAACAAGGATTAAACAGCTTTGCTTTAAGCATTCCATGGGATCTTTATCATCAAAAAGTTACAATTTCCCTCGTTTTATTTATGTATCATTAACAAAGAACAAAACCAGAATGCAACAGCCTATTCCTTTACTGTAATTTCTTTGAGCAATAAATATGCTTTCTGCTTTTTATGTGTCAAACACACTACAAAAGGTGAGGGCATCCACAGATTAACGGTATTAGACTAAGTGTCAAGGTTAATAAAGAATATGAAATACATACAAGAAAAATGTTGAGCTACGAATCACAACATGCAACTGGCATACTTACCCACTTCAGGAAAGAAGTGTAAGATGCTTTACAAACAAAGCTTTCTTTCAACCTGTGTGGTTCTGTACAATGTTTCTAATGAGTAGTAATTACATATGTGCTTTAAGAAGCCTTTATACACCTATTATAATTTTAGATTAAAGGTAGGGTATTACTTATTATTTTACACAAGCTTTTAAAGTAGTTTGTAAAGTATATGCAGTCCATAAAAGTTTGTGGTCTAGCAACAAACAACTGTACTGCTCCTGCAGAATTCAGTGCAAACAAGTAGAAGTTTTTTAGTTATAATTAATACAAGTCACATGTAAAGGTTTTAAGGTTTACACAGAGCAATTAAAGTAATTTTCCTCTCAGTTAAAGGTTTTAGTTTAATATATTTTTTTTTTTTACTTTTATTCATTTTTTAAATACATCAGATACATTTGAGTCTGAAATTGTAAAAACCTTCATTAAAGCCTAGGCTTCCTCTAAGCTGGCAAAAGCATTCAAGTCAGAAACAGTACCAGCAGTATATTTTCAGCAGTGGAAGCCACAGAATACCGGAGAGCAGAAAAATACATAGGATGGGTTGCAGAAAGCATGATTGCAAGTGAGTTATCCTGGCTGTGGAAAGCTAATGCTCAACTGGGAAACATACAGGCCAAAGTCTTGGCAACCCCAGTGGGGAGAACCCCAGTGCAGGGTTAGGATTGGTTGAAGCCCCATGCTCTGTGAGAACCACCAAACTGAACTGAACTCACCCTGCCTTTGGGAGCAGTGTAGGTGCCCTTCAGTGAAATAGAGCCATGTCTCCAGTGTCTCTGTGTGAGTGACACTTCCAGATTTCACAATAGATTCACAACCAACTGAATGTGCATAGCAGTGACCTTCCTCACATCACCCTCAGCAGGACTAAGGATGTTGTTCTCTTCTTTAACTACCACACAATAAGAAAACATCTCTATCTCTCAGGGTCAACCAAAATTTTCACTGGTAAATCCCAACATTTACATACCACAAGATGCATCTTATTTTCAATCCTTGCAACAGATCAATAACTAAAAATATTTCTGCTTTTCATCATGCAGTAATGAATGAAATAGATGTGAATATCACTAGTAGTCTATTTTTTTCTTTTGGACTCATCTATGAGAATGGAATCTCATCCATTCTCTGTTAAGTCCAAATGACAGAGCATGAATGGTCCTAAGACTGAGAAAACCAGAAGGCTGTATCACTGAAAATCTGTCAATGTGAGATCCAACGGGATGTTTAAAGGCACTCTATCAGCTTAAGCACCTATAGCCATTTACATTTATTTGTTTGTCTGTTTATACTGCAAGCACCCTTATGAATTACAGTAAACACCCAGCTGCACCTTCCGTCACCTAAATACCATGTGAAGCTTGACCCATGGTGACCAGAAATACCCTCAATTCACTAACTGAAAGTTAATTTTGAAGCAGAAGTGATACTGTATTTATGTAACAATGATACCAGCTTTCCTTCATATTTCTGTGCTACATCCTCAGGCTGCTGCCTCTCCAGGGGTAATTCCAGGGAAGGTTCTGCCCAGCTCCCCTTGTGTCCATCCCTGCTCTGAGTGGGTCAAGGGAGGAGGTACTGGTTGGGACCTCTCTGTCTTCTCTACCCAGCAGTCACTCCTTATGAAACTAAATCTCCACCAATAAATTGTAGCCAAATTTTGAAAATTGGAATTGGGATATTATGGGGGAAGAGAAGGAAATTATTGTAAGAGCATTTATAGGACTCCCAGTTCCCTGGAAAATAATGCTAAAAAACATTTTTAAATACTGGTTTGTTCAACTGTGTAATACCTTTTTCTTGACAGATTACATGCTTTTCCTTTGATTTCTTCCAGACTGTGTGTTCATGAAAATGAATTCAGTAACTCATCATTTTTAACATAATAAAACCTGAAAACTTAAGGGTTTGGAACCTAGATAAATAGGTTCTGCTTACATAACTACACAAAGATGCATTATGTGTTTTTTGTCAGCAAAAAATGCACTTAGTCAAACAGCAATATATAGTTTCAGTTCTCCATGTCTCTAAACTGTATCTATCAAAGAGAATGAATTTTACATACATTTATGAAAACACGAAACACACAAGAGCACAGCACAGTTGAATTTAAGTTGTTAAATCAGTCTGTTCTCTAGCAACAGCCACACTTCTTACAAGTTTGCTTATCCTAATAGTCTTGTAACATTTTCACCATCACAGCTCAAAATAGAACTTTATTGTTATATATTACTGACTTTAGTAATATATTAAGTGTGAAAAACACAACAGACAATGGCTGTTATCCATAGAACATGATTTTTGCAACTATCATTAAAAAATAATGTTTCATTTATCAAATAATATTATAGCCATTATAAATATTATTTCATAATAAAGGAAAAAGTGAAGAATGAACTACATCAACATTCTGAACATAATGTTTCCATTTCCTTTGTGAACAGTATAACCTAAAAGATGAAGACAATTTTATTCACACAACACCATGCAATCCCCTTCAATATTCAGATGATAAAGAGTTCAAGTTATTGAACTGAAAAATTAAAGTTCAGAATTTCAGGAATTACACCAATTGCCTAAAGTGGCAGTAGGTGTGACTCACTATGGAAACAGCATGGGAAGGACAGAGAAACAACTTCAAGTTGGAAAAGCTTTTAAAGGCATATGAAGTACCCAGCTGTGGCCTCCTTGATTTTAAGGACTTTACGCACAATTTCCGTTCTTATAAATAAAAAGAGCTTTCTCCTAGCTCACTTCATTATAAGGGGAGCTGCAAAAATGCAGACCCACCTCAGAGGGTGGGAGTTCACCTCTGTGATTTTTCCAGGCAGCCCAGCACAGTGGGGGCCCTGGGCAGACTGGGGCACTCACTATCTGCGCTGCCCGCACACCCGGGACTTGCTCTGGGTAAGGGCGGCAGCTGCTCTCAGGCTCCCCCAGGAATTTGCCCCTGCAGGTGTTCCAACCAGGCAGCCACAGCTCACCATCACACTATCCAACCTGGGCAAATCTTTCTTGGTCCAGCCACTAAAGCCTTTTCTTTGGTAGCTTGATCCATATCACAGAATTCAATGGTAACTCATATTTTACTTCCTATGGCCATGCAGTAGGATTAGCATTAAAAGTGTCCAGACATTTGAGAAATCATTATCTTATGATGTTTGGTATATCAGATTAGACAATCAAAGATAAAAAGAGTAAAAATGAGAGGAAGGAAAAAACCTCAAGCCTTTTAACTCAATTTAAACTCTTAATTTTGTATTGCTCTCCCTCTCTCTAAATCTAGAGGGAAAGGTTATTTTGAGCAATAATACTTTTGGATTCTATAATTAAGTAATGGAATGAAAGAAACAAAGAAAATAACCTAAAATTCTCAAAATGCACAGGACGCAAGAGGCCCCAGTTTCCAGCTGACTTGTAGAAACTGTTCAAATGATCTTTGAAAAAATTTACAGTTCTCCTGCCAGAGCCCATCCCTCAACCTTACCCATAGTGAAAGATTTTGCAGCACACAGAGGACAGAGCCACAAACACAAAAAAGAGTGACCTGCTTCCTCCTTTTTCCTCCTACACTTTTTATGATTCAGTTTACATGGGAAGATGCACCTAATGAAGAAAATTAGGAATCTATTCAGGCCTGGAATAAATAACGTAGCCATCAGGAACCAGTGTCTTGGTTTCCATTTAGATGGGTTACAAACATTTTTATCGATGCTATTACGATTTCTACAATTCTGAAGACTGGTGAACCATTCAGAAAGAGCAGACCATACATTTTAAGAGGTTATTGAAGAACACATATACTTACATTTTACCTCACACTGAAATATATGGTAAAATAAGGTGTGGGCAAGCTAGAACAAAGGTTTGGGAGAAATGTATCCAGACTAGCCTTCAGAAGACATGCCAGCTACCTCCATGAGCTGCAGTCCTCAATTGTGGACATTTCCATATATATTGCCCTTCTGTCTCTTACTTTCTGATGCAGCTGGACTACCTGCTCCATGACTACTCTGTTATCCTATAACTACCCTCATTATGGTTCATGCTTACACAGCTTTTGGCAAAGAATGAACAGCTCTAATCTGGAAATTGTTTCATAGGGACTTTCCATGTACCACTCTTTTTAAAGAACTTCTTACAGCACTGAGTGACCATTTTCTCTTCTTAGAACCATACTTTTAAAGACTATGGAAAGTGTGAGTCTTCAAACGTAGCAACTGTCTGGTGCTACTGTTCATACTGCATTTTGCTAGAGCATATGTAACCATGACAGTGTTTTGATACTAAAAATCAATGGGAATTACTTTTTGTAATTCAAACACAGCACTATCTTCCTAGGAGCCTAAAAGCAAAAAAAAAAAAAAAAGGGGGGGGGAAAGATTGATGTTATATTTTAATAACTGAAGAAAACTCTGACCTTTGACTTTTTGATTGAAAAACTGCCTATTTAATTAGTTTTAAAGAACAGAGTATTTCCAGAAAACAAATAAGCTTTAATCCCAAGACGAACAACACAGACTAAACCCATCTCAGAACTAGTCATATCCATCCATCTTTTTGTAGGGCTTAGATGACGGCGGGAGAAATGAGAAAAGAAAGCTAGCTGAGGAAGAGTACACCTGTGGGTGCAGCCCTTCCCTGCCACCGATGCTCAGCACTCTTCTCCCAAGGCGCTGGAATGCGCGAGCAGAGATGGGAGAGGACAGGAGAGCATCCGTCCTTCCCTCCTGCCTTCCCCCGACCCCCTGGAGGCAGGCAGCCAGCGGACTCTCCGCGGGGAGGCGTTCGCCCCGGCAGGACACCGGGACACCGGGGCTGTCGCGGTCGGTGGGATCGCCGTCGGTGTCCCGGCGTCGGCCGCCTTTCCCCGTCCGTCGGAGAAGGAGCTGCCCGCTCCTTGCCGGGGGCCAGGACACCTCCCCTGACACTTGCCGTGCCCACCGCCGGACATCCCCGGGGAACAGGGTGACGGCGGACACGCTCACATCGCAGCCAGGTGACCACAGATTTTTAACCTCTGACAGCAAACACACGCATCCAGCGCTGCCGGCGCGCCGCAGC
>VXAY01005403.1:268989-395360 GCA_013399855.1 Oxyruncus cristatus | reverse complement strand
CAGCGCCGGGGCGCAGGGTAGGCAGTCGGGAGGGCACCGGCAGCATCCCCCGGGCCGCAGGGGCTTGCCTGACACCGTTCTTCACCGCTCCGGGAAATCCACTGCTGCCCTTCTTGGCGAAGGCACCAGAATGAGTCAAGGTGTCAAAGACTGCATGGGAATGCTGCACTGGGAGAAGCTGTGCTATGCATATGGCACCTGACCCCGCAGACCTCGGATCATCCGTAAAATCCGAGCTTGTATACATCCACCCCTCCTCATTAGCCACGAAGAGAGAAAGCACGGGTCAGATTCCTTGTGGCTTATACTCTAGGTATGAAGTCACCGCAGAACAGTGGTAGAACATCCTCTTTGCCTCCCCATCCTGGAGACATGAATTTAGAGCCTGCATGAAGCACAGCCACCCTAGTATAACATAAATTAATGCCTTGCTCAGTTTGGCAACCTGGCCCACACACGGAAGCAAGCATAGCTGCTGATTATTTTTGTTTTTACTCATACTGTAATTATGAACACTGCAGCCCAGGCCTTCTCCTTCCTTTCTTCTTCTTTAAATCTGAAGGAAAAAAAAATTGCCATTTCTTCAAGGTCTTCCATTACACTTCTTTTTCTTCAGTACATACTCTTCCATTATTTCCTTTTCCAGCTCTTCTCAGTGTCCTTGTATGCCAATCTCAGAAAGTAAAAAACATATCTCTAGCTTTAGAGAAATTGAAATTATGTTCCTACGAGCATTTATGATCTTCCTTAACTTTATGTATACAACCCGTACCATTTAAATCACTAGAATATCTAGATGTTTGTCCTAAGGACCCAAATAATGTGGAATCCATTCTTACTTTTTAACAGTTTAAAGGGGTTTTTCCTCTACTTGTTTCTTCTCCAGTGTAACAGTCCTGTAAATTAAAGGGTCAGAGTCAATTAAAATGTCATGCATGGGACCATGTATAAACAGACTAACAGAGATCGAGTCCACATTCTTTTGAACTTAAATGAATCCACTAGGCTGTATTTTGACTTGCCAAATAGAGGGTGTTTATATGTATTTTTTTTTAATTTTCATTATACTACTTTTACTTCAACATAATTTTAATATATTAAACAGTTTACTCCAATTTCCACTAAATTCACCTTGACCCATAATAATTGGAAATAATGGATTTTTATTCTGCAAGGAAGCAGACTAAATTGCCCTAATATACCTGAGGGGAGAACGTCATCTATGGGTTGTAAAAATTGTGGTTCACAAGTTATAAGAAAGCCTCAAGAAAGGTGATGTCACAGGTTCACTTACTCCCTTCTAGTGGATTATGAAATGGAGAAGAGCATATGTGGATCCATAAAAGTCTCTGGAAGCAAAATGGAAAACATCTCTGCAACATACTTTGTCCTGGACTCATGGGATAGACATGTGCAGCCTAAATTCTACATTGTACAGAGCAGTTTCTTCAGAAATTTACAGTCTTTGACTGAACAGGTTGTTGACTATCCACTCTAGGATGAAGCTTTTCTTCAAAGTCAGGTGTAAGGCTAAGCATATGTCCAAATTCTGCCCTTTTTCACCTAGAAACCTTGTTGATAAAAAATTTCAAAGATTCATATTTCCTGGGTATGTACTGATTTTGAACAAGTAGTAGAGTATTCAGAAGTTATGCACAAACCTAAAATATTTAAGGTCTCTGATGGAGCACATCTAAGTCCCCAGGGATGCTCTTATTTTTGGGATGGCTATCTCAGAATAAAATGTGAACATCAGTTCCAGTGTGAGGGTAAATGTTGCACAGGGATGTAAGAATGCTGGCAATGCAGCCCCAAGGAAGACTGTGCTCTTATGAGAGCCCTGAGCCTACTTACTGAAGTAAAAGAGCAGACCTCCTTCCTATAGGAAACCCTGGACGCTATGGTGATAAGTGATGTGGATTGCCTTAGATTTGGCTTTGCAGTGTTTCTGTTGGCTTTCCCCTTCTGCAGGATTTTGAGCTGTCACGTTGTGAGAAGAATCAAGTGAAGCCTATATAATAGTTGGGCACTGAGTAAAAAATCAACATAATTACCGTTCACAATAGGTGATTGATAAACATGGCTTATATATCAAAACGTTTAAAATAGCAGTCAGATTGCCATCCTGCTTCCTAGAGTCCAGTCTCATGAGTCGTCAAGCGTTTGCTGTTGCCACTGGAGTAAAAGCCAGTTGTGAAAACTCCCTCCCACCCCAAGAGCTGTCAGGTCACCTGCTGCCATTATCCTCTTATCTGGAATAGAAACCTCTGAAATGTTAGGTGGCTTGTTCGACCTATAGTGTCATCGAAAACCGGTGTGGGTCTTCCTTATGTAACTAATGAATTTCAGTAGGAATAGTAAGGAAGTATATTAGGACTGACAGCTCAGAGCCCTGAAATTCGGAAGACCAATGCCTTTGAGAACTGACAGTAGCTCCAAGGTAAACAGTTTCTTTTCTGTTATTCTTTCACTCCTCAAAATAAGCACGTCTCCAGCTCTGAGAGCTCCTGGCAGGTATGATGAATGGCAAATCCTAATGAAGCCCATGGTTTGGCCAGAAGTGTTAGGACTTAGCACTCTGTACAAATTCTCATCTGAAATAGGAGTATCAGGAGCCAATTTCTTGAACATAATTTATTCCAGACACTAGCTGGAATAAACAGCATTCTGTAACCTCCTCAGATATTTTGGCAGTAGGGAGCTGTCTTTACACTTCTTTCAATTAAGTGATCCAAATACGAAATTCATTGCTCAAGAACACAGCGTGGTTTTACAGACTCGAGGGTTTGAGTTCATTACTGGGCACACTGTTGTGTCCTATCAGTGCGGCATTTTCACTGTGTGTCGGATCTGCTGTAGCATGCTGCTACCTTGCCCTGATGAGAAAAAAATTCCAGCAGTTGGGTTTAACTTTCGAGAAGCAACTTAAGCATACATTCAGTTTCTAAAATATGTTTTACTTAAGTATCATAGTAGAAAAGGAGAATGAAATAGGACCTCCTTAGTCAGTAGACATCCTTTTGTCTGCTTCAGAGTCTTTTCAGATTCCATCACTCACAGATGGGCATTTTGTTATGAACAGAAGCACGGCCATGAGTATAAACCTGACTTACCCATGCAAAGAAGGACAAATAAAACTGAGCTTTTCAGTTCCAGGGTCAGATGCCATCCACAGGTACATCTAGATGTAATTAAAAGCAAAATCTTTATGAAAAAATACAAGATTCAAATCGTGTGTAATAGCTTCTAATGGAACCTGAGACAGAGGCTACTGGGATACCATACAAACTGGCACCCATAATGCCATGTTGGCAAGCCACATGTGATAACAGATCTTCACCTATTCCTTTAGAAGATCCCAGGAGAAGACAAATAACAACTAGTCCATTCAAACATTAACCTGTCCCTTCTAACTCTTGGTTATGTTTTCTTTAACTCCCCAAAAGAAACCATTTTCATCTGTAATGTTTATGTTTTCAACACCTCTAATATTTGTTGTTATCTGCCACATGATTTGATGGTTTAAATATAATTTTAACTTTTTCTTCCTCTGCTGTGCTGATCATTCCGCCCTTCCCCCAATACTCCTTTACTTTGTCATTATCTTCTTGATAAGGAGTTGTCTGAAACTAATGATAATGGAGGGAAATGGGAAAAGCGGCAGCTTAGCACTGTGTGGAGGAGCAGATAAGATATCTTCGGATTCATAATCTGCTAATTGTGTGTCTGCAGATAGAAACTTCCCACAGCTCCCCAGGTCCCTCAGACTTCCAGTGAGTTTTGAGCACTGTTTTTCCAGTATTTGGAAATAATTTTTTAATGCTTTCTAAGATCTAATACTGTAGACACTTGTGTTTGTAATTTTAGTGAAACTACCCACCGAGCTGTTTATGAATACATGGATTTACAGAAGTTTGCTCCATGAAATAACTGGCTAAAACCAGATTAAAAAGTAGGTTATCAATGTAATCCTACTTTGTATTTTAAACTGTCTGGTAATTTTAATTGTACCTTAGTTCATTCAGATTTTAAAAATTAATGTTCCATGTGCAGTGGAATAATACCCTTAGCTTTGCTCTCTCCACAGCTGTAGATGAGGTTCTTCAGCAGTAAAGGCCTGAAATGAGAAGCCTGTGTACATAACATAGATATGAATTGGAGGCTGAACCGTTCAGAGTGACAATCCATTTGTTTAATGTCATATTCTACAAACATGGGCTTGTGCATTACTTTACATGAGACCGCTTGAGAAAGTAGTTAAGTACAGTCACTATTGTAAATTTGGAACTGCAGTTTATCAGGTACAGAAGTTTAATTAAAGGTGTCCTATTTTGGGATCTTGGAAAACCTGTATATATTTCATGTTGCTCATTTTGCTTTAGAACACTGTGGCTTGATTCAGCTCCTAGCAGTCTGAGAGGCTGGTCCATGTAATTTAACCACTTTGCTGACAATGTAAGTCTTGCTTATCTGTCATTACTATATCCTCACTAAGATCAATAAAGAAAATTTCTCAGTATATTCAAGAAAAGTTGTTTTCGTAACAGGAGGTTCAAATGTCTTCGAAGAAAATAGTGATTCACAAGGCAAGTATTTATTGTAATGATGAGAAAATAATAGTATTCAGTTAATGAATAAAATTATACGAAGGCATTGCAACACATTTCTGACAAGTTGATAAGAAAAAGTATCCTTAGATATCGGGGGGAAAATGCTTGAATTTACGATTACCTTCTCCGAGTTTGTTCAAGCCCCTTCTGAACACACGATTGGAAATATTCCAGAAAGCGAATTTATTTGGAAAAAAAAAAAAAAAAAACAACCAAACAAACCAAAAAAAACACATAACCTTAACGAAACGGCGAATTTTAAGTAAATATTATCCCACGATGAAATTTGACATTGCAAACGTCCTAGGAAGAAACCAGGGAGTAGGGAGAAGCGCTGCCTCAGTCGAGCCGCGTTCGCCGCCCGCCCCATTCCTCCTCCGCGGGCCTGGGGCAGCGCGGACCGGGCTGGGGGTGTTGAGCCCGATGTTTTGAACACTCCGCTCCCTGACTGCTTTGACGGCATTTTCCGGGCTTGAGGTCCCACAAGGACCACGGGGCCCCTGAGTGATGTTCCAAGGGACGTGGCAGGGATCTACCCCGGAGCTCCGCCGCCTCGGCCCCCCGCAGCGAGGTTTCGGAGAAGCGGCTGGTGGGCAGGGACTGGGGTGCAACCATGCGTGAAATCACCCCTTTCCACCCACAGCGGGCCGACCCGCTGTCTCGCAAAGCGGATCTCCTGTAGCACCCTGGAAGTGTTCCTTCAACGCTACGTTCGGTCATTCTAATGGTTTCCTACAACCAAGAGAGGAAACTAGGACATCACATGGGGAAAAGAAATCCAAAAACCCAAAGCCTATTCGTTTGAAGATTGAGTCGCTGCTCCCTCTTAATAACGCTCTAAACGGGAGTAGCTAACGTCTCCCTGATCCCCTTGCTGTTTGCAGCGCTTGAACGGAGCCATTGCCAAGAGTCGCGTAAGGGCTTTGAAGCCATGGAAATCGTCTTCGCAGGCATTAGTCAGTGTTTTAATAGGTCTCGTTCTGGCTCGGTCGCTGAAAGATGTAAGCAAGCCAAAAATTTAACACTCTTCTGGGGCTCTAAAATGTTAGGTCCCTCCTCCGAGAGGGATTTCGATGTGAGGCCAAGCGCGAAGGGACGAATGAGTGCATATGTTCAAAATTACATTTTCGACAGAAATTCAGATCTACCGGGTCGTGTTTAAATGCAAACTGGGACAGAAGTGGGGGCGGGGGGAAGGGGGGTGTCAGTGTGAAGGAAACATCATGGGGAAACCTGGAATGTAACAGCCAGGATCAAAAGTTAATGGCCTATTTGATGTGAAAAGTGAGCTGGGGATGCCGGAGAGCGGCAGCGAAAAGAGCCGACCAGACGCTCGCAGAGCGTCCGCACAGCCGGGCTGTCCAAGCCCCAAGGAAATAGCTAAGCCAAAAACGCAGCACAGGTAGGAGCGCTCCTCCGTCGGGTTAGCCTTTAATCCGGTGAGTTTAACCTCCCGAGAGGGGCGGTGGGGTGGCTGAGCCGGCCCCATCTCCACGGGAGATGAGCCCCGCGGCTTTCCGCGCCCGGCATTGGCTGCCTGCCGCAAACTCGCGGACAGTCCCTCCGCCACCTTCCGCGCAAAGCCTGTGCAGGCGGTGGGGGCTCCCACCCCTCTCTGCCCGCAGCACCGGGCTGACGCCGTGGGTTCCCCGGGACCTGCAATGGGGCGCTGCGCGGGAGGGCGCGGTGAGGCGGGACGGAGGGAGGCGGCGCGGGACGGCGCGGAACGCCCCAAGGCGCACAGGGCTGGCGCTGTGACCCCGGCTCGCAGACCGCCAGTGCTCTCACCCCCCAGCCAGCCCGTGCTGGAGAATGCAGAGGGTTTCTGTCTGCGCCTGACACAGACGTAGAGGGAAAAGTTCAGGAGGAGACGGTGCGCTCCTCTGGATTGGCAGGCCACGGTCGAAGCTCGCTAAAATTATAGACCGTCCTCCCACACCGTATCGAGACATCTCTTTGTCGATAAAGCTAAGAAAAAATTGTTAGCCTCTAGTACCATCAGAATATTTCATCCATGTCAGTTTGTTTAACAATATTTTTCTAAAAATAACTCTGTCCCTTGTATGGCTCAGTTTTTGCTGCATTTAACATACGCTTTGAATTAAACCTGTTGACAAGACTGTAACGAAAATACTGATTGATGCAAACATGCCCTGAAACAAATCCACACCTGATTCTGGTTCTCTGACTATGCTGATTAAAGCCAGTGCCCGCCTTCCCCAAGCTGGACGGGTGTCTCCAGCTTCCAAAGAAATTGTCTGTCGAGACGTAACGGTGACAGAAAGTGAGCGCACACGGGGATGTACCGAAAAACAGGGTTCGAAGCGCTTGGGGTTCTTCAAGTTGGTTTGAAGAGCACCGAGACAAATACATCGAATGCAATCTTTTTCTCCTTCTTGGTCTTATCCCAACCCCCAGATATAGTCAACTGTTGAGAGAAGACTGAAGTCAGCCCACTGCCAGCGCTAGAATGAAAAGGCTAAGGGAAGCCAAAAGTGCCTGTGGTCTCCGTGAACTACATTAAATCACGGGGTGGCTATATTTAGGTGGATAATGAAACGCGTAAAACGGTAGATAAAAATCAGTTGCTATGGACTGTCTAGGATTTCGTGTGTTTTTATTATTTTTCATAGGAGATTTTAAGATTTACGTGATCTCCCCGTTCCAAGCAAAGCCCACCCTCCTGACTGAGTGCTGGCGCCCGGCAGCGGAAAGTGCCGGGGGAGGCGTTCTCAGCCTCCCTGCCCGCCGCGGCCGCCCCGCTCCGAGCTCTACCTGGGGCCGGCCCTGCGCCGGCCCGGCCGTTTTGCATGTGCGGCTTGCGCCGTGGATGGAGCCGGAGGGAACCTGAGCTGCGGGGTGACGGCTGAGTTAGGCTGGTGGAGATGACACCGCGGGGCGCGACAGAACTTCTGCTCGGGCCCTGGTGTCCCGGCTGCAGGTCAGCTCTGCGGGGACACCGGGGAGGTTTGGCCTCGACGGTTCAAGAAAGGTAGGGGGAAGATGCTGCCGCCGCCTCCGCACAGCATCACTGTTCCCTGGCTGAACAGGAGAAGAATAGCCCAGATCTCAACCACAGAGCAGCTGCCCTTGCAGCCTTCCCGTCTCCCCGTTCACCGCCCCCACCATGTCCCCTTGCCCCCGAGCCTCTGTTCCCCTTCCTAGGGCGCCGGCACCGGCGGTAGCACCAGCGGGGGCCACTGGGGCCGGGTAAACAGGAAAGTCTTGTTGGATTCCCAGGTGAATCTCCCCGAGCCGAGGGGAGGAGCGGACGAGGCGAGAGCAAAGCACGGAGCGGGAGGCGGCCCCTCTCCCCCCGCCCACCACTCTGCGCGGGGGCGGCGGGGGCCGTCGTGGCCCTCCGGCTCCTCCGAGGGGACAGTGGGATCCCGCAGCATGGGGGCTTCCCGCTGGGATTTGTGTTCTATCTTTTAATAGCTACACTTTGATGGTTTAAAAAAAAAAAATCTTATTTTCAGTGAAATCATGATCACTGGGAATATGTGACCATAGAGCAGGGAAGGGGCTGGAAAGCTGCGCTCACACGTGCAGGATTTGCAATGCGGCAAAGTTCCACAGCGTCGTTAGCCTACATCATAACCAAAACTTAACCTCCCCCCCGCAGCAACCGCATCGCTGACACCCGGCAGCACCGCCATTCCCTCCCTCTCGGCTCGCCAGCACCGTAGGGGCACAGACAACCTGTGGGCACCCACGGCGGCCCGGCTGGGCTGCGCGGGGGGGTCCGTGGGGCGAGCAGGTGTGGCCGGCTCGCAGGGGCCGCCGACCCTGTGTGCCTCTGCGTGATTCACCAGCCATGCCTAGTCTCTTTTGGTTTTTTTCCCCCTGGGTTTTGATTGGTGTTCGTTTTGTTGTTGGTTTTGCTTTTTTCTTTGTCGGTGTATGTTTGGTGTTTGTTTGGTTGGTTGATTGGCTTTTTTTTTTAATAGATTTTCACGCGGCGCAGACAGCGGGGCTGCATCTCTCGCTTTGTCCCACGCCCAGACCAGCTACGTGCCAGAAACAGTCTGAGGTCCCCTGCGCTACTCTCTGTGCCCGTTCTTCCTCATAATCTTTTTTTTATTTTTTTTTTCTTTCTTAAGTGGGAATATATACACACAGATGTGCAGGATTATTTTCAGGTGGCCGATGCTCAGGACTTCAAACCTTTTAGCGAAGCTGCATCACTATCTCCCCATTAGCTGGGTTTGCGTCACGGAGTATGTCATCGGCTCAAATCCCAACACCCTGCCTGCCGTACCTGCCCTGAAGGAGCAGTGAAATAGGGGCGGCTCTGTATCCCTGGTCGGGGTGGAAGGCAGGCGCTTCTCCCCGCCATGCTCTCGGCCGTAAGCAGTCGGGGACTTAACCCGCCAATGAGAGAAGTGACAGTACACCCAAGTGTTTCGTATCATGTAGATACTGTGTCCGCTGGCTGGTGATGGAGATACCTGCCAGATGAACAAATTCAGGTTTGGATCCAAAACTGTCCTCCTAAAGGACACGGCTCAAGCAACTCAGGTGGCTCCTGGGCTGCCATTCATCTTTACCGCTTCATAGAAATTAAGAGCGGCACGAATTTTACCAGAAGCCCAGCATTTTTTTCTGTACCTGTGCTGGTTTCCATTGGACGCTGTTGCGTACAAACGAGAGATAGAAAAGACGCTTTCTGTATCGGCCTGTAAGAACGGTATCAAATTGTCATTTGGGACAGGGAAAGGTCTAAGTTCAAGGATGGGAGTTTTGCTTGCCAGGCACTCGGAAGTGTGCAAGCCCGCCTCCCCCTCCTCTCTCCCCAAACCAACACTGACACTAAATCCCGGATGCCAATAAACCTTAAAAAAAAGCAATGCTGTTTGAGATCCGTCTCGAACACAGAAGCACAGCTACAGCACACAGAACGCAGGACCATCCTTGTATCCGTGCTCCTGTAAAACATTTGTCTTTGTACAAGAACGGGAAGAGAGATTCGTGCCCACAATGTGCTCGTCTGGTCCACTGCTTCCCTGCCATGGCTGACTACTCCAGTCCCTGCTATTGGGGTAACAAATACCCCTCTCAAACCTGTCAAACAACACTCTTTAATACTTATACAGGTAAAGGTGTAGAGCGCTTCATTGCTGTGGCGCATTCCTACATTGTTATCGCGGCATATTTCTTGCTTCCCGATTTCTGACACCCACGAGTGACTGGAGTGTGTGAGTGCATGTGCATCCCATAACACTGCGACGTGGAAAATGCATTATTTCCTGAAATAATAAACAATCAACTTGTTAAATAATCCGGCTTTTACTGTGTTCTGTGTATGAAGGAGTGCTTACCTCAAGTCTATTCAGGTTTCCCAAGCATAAAAATTCTACATTGCAAATCATCTAGGAGAGGGGTTGAGTTCTACATATCTAGAAACAGACACGTACAGTGTTTCTAAAAGGAAAAAAAAAAAAGATTTGTAGGATAAACTATAAAGAAAAAATACAGCGAAGGGGAAAATAAAGGAAGAGAAGCAGAAATGGTATTGGAAAAGTTAGAAAGGAAACACACTGTCTTCTTACAGCGTCACTTGATGAGACCATAAAGATGAGACCACTGTGCATTTTCTCAGGTTTTCAATATCCCACACACATACAGTATTAGCAAGTTTCGACTGCTATTGCCAGGGCTCGAGTTGGTTTCTCTCAAGTGAAGAAATGCATCTTTAAGTGGGAAATCTGCCATTGGCTAACCACAGTCAGAGATGTCTGCTGGGATAAACAGCATTGTTAATTCCTTCAAGCTCCATCTGTGGAAATGATAAAGTGCAGCCATTATGGAAGACTGCAAGGTTAAATTAATTAGGTTCTTCCATTATGCTGCAATCTTCTGAAGATGATTGCTATTTTCCTCTTAAATGCCATTATTCCTAGATCTATGTAGCAGCTGATGCAATTAAAGTGAACATAATGTAAATTTAACAACACAAATAACACTTTCCTCCACGTGTGTTTGAATGGGCACGCAGGGGCTATATCACAAGCTTCCACTTCCTCCGTAAACATCTGATGTAACCTTAAAAAAAAAAATTCAAATAAACCAGTGAGTATTTGGATACTTTTCTTCGACTAATTCTTGGATCAATACTTTTGTTTCATGTTTTCATGTTCTCAGTAATGTTAAGGGATCCAGTTACAAACTCTTGCCAGTAAGAAAGAAAATATGCCCCGCTGTGCACCCTCCTAAACACTTCTAAGAAATAGTGTTTTCTTTTCATTTGGAATGACAGTTTTGTTTGTCTGCTTTGCCCCGGTGAGCGAGACTATAGATTATTAGTAGACACATTTAATTCCGGACCATAACGCAGGCGGCTGCGCCCAGCGGCCGACACACGCCCTTCCGCCGTAGCAGAGCCGGGTAGGGGGCGAGGGCACCAGAGAACACGTCCGGGGCCGGAGCCCACCGGGACCAGGGTGCTGCCTCCCGCCCTGCCTGACTCCGCCGGGAGCCTCGGCCACGCCGCCAGCCCCGCTGCCCTGCCACGCTCTCCGTTTTGGTTTATTTTATTTTATTTTATTTTATTTTATTTTATTTTATTTTATTTTATTTTATTTTATTTTATTTTATTTTATTTTATTTTTTTAAGGAGGAAGCGGGATTTCTCCAAGTCTTTGTAGTCCTTCATGGGTCATTATGGCTTAATGCAATTAACGTAACCTTTTGTAACCCAATATCAAGTACTTCCAGGACAAATCTTTAGACAGATCAGTAATCGTAAAACAAGTTATGGTGTCTGGGAGTAAAAACGAAGCTATTTGCTATTCCTGCTGATACTTTGGCTTCTGCTCCTCCCTTCCCCCTTTAGCTCCCGCATCTCGGGTTTATGGAGTTTGTTGAAACATTGCTTAATGTAACTTTTTTTTTTTTTTAGGGTTCTGCTTTAAGCCGCTAAAAACCGAACACTGAGGTTTTACAGTTTTCGTGACGAAGGCCGGCGGGAATACGCCGCGGGAGGAACAAACCGCGGCTCTGGAGGCGGGAGTTTGCGCGCCGAGGTGAGGAGCATCCCCAGGCGGGGCCGAGGGACGGGGAGGGGCGGGGGCGAGACCGGCCGGGTCCCCACTGCACCGCCGCTCCGGAGGCCAGGGGTGTGGCGGGGGCCGGGGCTGGGGCCTCCCAGGCCTCCGGGGGCGACAAGACATCCATCAGCAGCGGCCCATCGAGCGGTGTGCCCGTCCCCCGGCCTCATTGCTTTTGCTTTTCTTTCAGTTAGGGCTGGCTCTTCCCCACGCTGCCCCTCACCCCGGGTGGAGGCTGGGCAGCAGAGCTCTAGGGTGAGGGGAGGATAACAGAGAAACTGTAACACCTATCGTTGCGTTCACAAACATATATATTCTCTCCCTTATAAAGCTTTCTGCAGCCCGCAAAAATGAAATGGGTTTGGCTGTGAAGTTTATGTTTGATTAAATGACGAAAGGCGCTTCCTGGCGTGCTCTTTGGTTCCTGCTGTGCCGCTCGGGAGTAAATCCAGGTGGGATATTTAAATTTGGTTCAAATGTCACATGGATCATTTATAGGTCGTTCAAGGTAGAACTGCCGCTTACCCCAAATTTAGACTTCTTGTTGCGTGCATATGAATATATTTCTGTACATGACTGTTAGATAGATCATGTCCATGCAACCTACTCAAACAGAGGCCTAGCTCAGTGATGTGGTACCCAATACAAAAAAATGAAACGAAAAAGGCTGGGAGTAAATCATACAGGAATTTTGGTTCAGGGGAATTACACCCCAGTACTTAAATCATTAGATTCTGTTTGGATAGATTATTTAATCTACCACACACCATCTCTATACTTTAATTTTCCCAGTCATGTGTGCAAAATTGGTCTTGTCCTGATTTCATTTTTCCAGCCAAGTTTTTGTTTGTGTTCCTTGTTACCCCAAGGAAAGAAAATCCCTCCAGGGACCTGATAATGCAGGAAAATATTTTGCGTTGTCACAGGGTACTTGTTACACTTGCTACATTTTATGAAGAAATCCTTAAAATGTGTCATCTTTTACTGTTTTGCATTGGACTTCTTTATGTCAGGAACAGGAATTAGGTCTACATATTCATTATAATGATCTATTTTCCAAAAAGGACGTAACAAAGGTAATAGTTAAAAGGTCCCAATTGTATGTTTTTGAGAGAAAAAAAATAAAAGAATCACTGTAGCTTGTCTGTCTTTGGAGAGACTGACAGGTTTTCAAAGAAATCCAGCAGAATGTACAATGCATTCACCTTGTCTAGTTTAATAGAGGTAGAAAATGATTAGAGTGTGTTTTAATACTTGCTGTACATGTGACGTAGGAAGTCAAGCCTCAGAACAGTTTAAATGTTGATATACCCAGCTTGAAAAAGCTTGTCAAATAAATCAAACTGTTCTGGGGGCAAACCCATGTTGTTTTTAAACCACAGAGTGGGGCAGTGGGCGTGGTTACTCCCATGGTTGAACGGTGAATGTATAGATTTAAAATCCATTTTGCCACACTGGTTTTCAGAGGATTGTTTTGGCCTCGTATTCCAATACCATGAGCCAAAACTCTGGTCAATGTTTTGACAACAGAGCCAGGAAAAACAAAAAAGGCTTACCCTGTGAAAAAGAAATGAAGATATAGTGAGGGAAAACAGTAGTCTCTGCCACTGCCTTACTCAATCCATATGTGGACTTAAACACAGGAAATACCCACCATTCACCGCAATCAAGCCAGGGGCTTGTGCATCAGAAAGTGCCTTGTGGAACTAATTGGACTTTATTAAGATTGTCATTGACATAGAAAAGCATTTTGAAATTTGAAGTCACAACATTTAAAGAATACAGAAAAAAAGATAATCTGCTTCAAGAGTGCTAACTTCTAAAAAAATATATTTACCACAGAACTACAAATGTGCATTATTATGGATTTTTATGTAAATTAATTATAATTTTGTGATGTTTGTGTTATTAAACTCTTTATGCTTACTTTTCATCTAGAGTCCTTCTGGCACAGAGCACGTTCCAGGATCATTTCAGAGTGGAAGAAAATCTAAACTTCACCAATTTAAAAGGATAATAAAGAACATGCATGGTACCTTTCATACAGGCAAAGTTTACAGAGAAAACACAGCTACAAATAATAGGTCCTAGAGTGTTGGTTTTTTTTTTTTTTTTGTTTAAAGAACTTACATGAAAACTTGTTGTCCTTGCCAACAAGTACTTGGCAAAGTGTTTATTTTAGCACTTTATGCCAGATATCTCCTTGTGAGGTTTTGGTGACATTTTTCCTCATCGCATTTTTTTTTTTTTAATTTTGCTGTGCTGTTGCATTTAGATTTTTAGCATGGTGAGTCACAATTGGACCTGACAAAACAATGCTGTGATTGCCAATTAAATTCAACCTCTGTGTAATTTTCATTGAATTCACACTCCTGTGAACTCCTGTGATCTTTACCTGTTTGATTTTTCTTTCTAGTGCTTTACATCAAATCAGGGGGACCATTTGTGCTTCTAATGGTACAGGCTCTTTAGTACCCTACTGTACTGTGGATCAAGCCACTCACTTGGCCTTCCAGGTAGATGGGGAAGTATTTGAGGCAGTGATGTGTTTTCCACAGTTTTCAAGCCATCAAACAGAGATGCTGTAGAGCTGTCTAACAAAAATTATCAATTCTTCCACACCAGTCACCCAGGTACTGTGGCAGGACTAGGTACAGATAATTTCAGTACTTTGGATGGTATCTCTACCTGAAGTAATTTTGTTTTCATTGCTTATCTCTTTGCTCCTTTTTTTCATCCAAATGGTATTTCATCCAAATCTCACGAAAATTTTTTTCATGAAAAATTCTTCTTCAAAAATTCCTATCTTTGAAAGACTTTCAAGGGCAAAACTGTTCACAGAAAGCAAGAGTTGCAGTCATCATTTCCACATGTTGAAATCCAGCTGATTGAGATTTGGAATACAGATAGATTCAGCTCCTGAAACTGCACATTCAAGCCTTGCTTTTGTCTGAAGTGATTTTATCCCACTATGTAAAACACAACGGCAGTGGGAGCTTGCTCTCCTTTGCAATTTCTTAAAAGCCCATTTTACCTTGCCTAGTTCAAAAGCTAGAATGAGATGTGGGATGCTTGAGAGTCACCACTCTAATTTATTTCCTTTTTCTAGTGCTAAAATACATTGAGAGAGTTCTTCTTCCAGAGTTGGTCTACAGATGACCACATCCTAATACCAACTACCAGTTATTCCTCCATCTTAAGCAGCAGCCTTATCCTGATATTTTGCAACTTTTGCAGATTTGAGTTCAGAATTTATGAACCATTCCTTGCATTTTGTGTGGTCTGTTTTGGGAAAGAGTGGGGAGAAAATCTGTGTGTAAATACATAAAATGGGATGACTTTATAGGCACGAGTCAAGTCTGATTGCAATGTAAACACAACTGATTATTGTGTTGGTAGATGTCTACACCAAAGTGCATTTGGAGTACAATAACCTATATGATATGTTCAGAAAGTAACTGAATATGTAAGAAATCAAGAACAGAAAAAAAAGTATTTCCCTATAAATAAAGTTGTTCATTCTCCATACATGATTCCTATTTTTTTTCAATGTGAAACAGTGCATATGTAAAAACCTGATTTGAACAGAACCCCATCCATGTTTCCAGAAACATTTCTATGGAAACAAAAAGCAAAAAAGAGAATAAAAGTTTGGCATCTTGAGATCTGGACTATGGACTGATGTACTGTCATTAATTTTTAAAACTGAGAGCAAGGGACTATGAGCACTAAGGTCATATTCTGAGAGTTTGTATTACAGACTTTGGAGTGACAGCAAGTAAAAAAACATCCCTGAAGGTCAATGTAATTAGATTTCTAAGTCATCCGTATTTTTTCTGATGAAATGAACATTAGACTGATGTGCGTTGGAGGCAGTGAAATCTAAAAGTTTTGGCTTCCTTGCTTACTTTGCAGCAGAATTTCCTTGGCCAATTGCCCATTACAGGTCTCTGCAAAGCCAGTATTTATACTGATCCATTTTCTTTTGCTTTTTTTTCTACCATAGATATAAAAATGTATAAAATGGTGGCATTCTGCGAGGAAACAATAACAGAAAAACAGTAGAGAGATACTGAAACAGAAAAAGAAAGTAAAGAAATGAAGGGGGTGGTGTTGTAAGAGGAAAGGCAGAGATAAATGTGTATGGGTGTAAATCTATTTTCTTAGACAGACACTTGATGAAAACTATAAATTACAACATAAATAACATTGCTAGATGCATCTGCATCTCATCCACCACACGCTGATCTGGTGTGTTGCACCTCTGCAGCATTTAATTGAAGCCATGGAGACAGGCATGGAAAAGAGAAGACAGATGGAGTAGCCAAATTGAAACTAGTGTGAAAGTGTGAACTGGAGGGAAGATAATATTCCCCAAAATAGTAATTGATGTTTATCTATGGCATCAGAATGCCAAAAGCAGTGGGGCCTGCCCTGAATCTACTGTATCTTGGTCTTGGTATTAGCGTGTGGAACTTGAATTTCATTCCAAACCCTGGTACTGTCAATTATGCCTGTGGATCAGCCTTTGAGCCTGCTTACTTGAAAAAAAGGTTTTTAACTCCCCAAAATTGTAACTGACTTCACCTATGAGTAGTATGAACACAGTGACACAGACTATTAAAACCGGTCTCTTTAGTTTGTTAATACATAGTATCAGTAAGAGTTGTGCAATCTAGAGTATGAATTAGACAAAACTACCAAAGACAGTAAGATTTCTCTTATGGGCCATTGCAGAGTTCTTAAAATAATCATGCAATCAAATATTAAGTCCAAAGTCAGTTAGGCAGTCTTGGGAAACATACTATTACAGATAAGTGATAGATCCTCAGCTGATGTAAACAAATGCAGTTCTACTGATGTGCTCGTCACATAGCTATGGGCTTATCTCCATAGTAATCCACACACTGATAAGTGCTTTTTCCTCCCACCGGCCAAATGGCTCCCTGGAGTGCTTTCCATCCTTTGGGGAGTTGAAAAGTACCGAGCTCAAAGTGTATGTACTCTAAATTGAAGAAAATGCAGTTGTCAATGTATATGGAAGTGTATTACTAGATCAAAATAAAAATTATCAAGTTATGTGTGTTAGTATGTGTCTTTAGTGGACAAAAAGAAGTATTAGTTTACACACTACATTTTTCAATATTGCAGGATAAATGGCCTGGAAAAATTGTTATTTTTAGCTATGTTTTCTCTCTCACTCTTCCTCCCCCACTACCCCCTCTTGTCTCTACAAAAATTCAGGCCAATTTCAACCACGTTTGAGAGAGGAGGACAACTGCCAAACATTGTTAAGTTCCATTAACTGCCATGAAAATTTGTGGTTGGCTGGAAGAGGAAAACTGTATTTGTTCTTCCAGGTAACTTGGCCCCTGTTCGGCAAAGTCAGCTTTGCTTCTGCCTGGCAATGCCTGGATGCACAGCAAGTGCTCGTGGCCATGCATCAGCCAGTTCACCCAGAGCTCTGGGACAGCTTTAGGCTGCTCTCTCTCTTGCCAGAAGGGATTATCAAGCGGGGACGTGAGAGATGAATAGGGTTAACACAGTAGTAACATGCAGAGGATGTAAGACACAAACATACAGGGAATCAGGCTCTGTTCTGCTCACAGAACAGCTTTTTTCCTAAAATATACCTAAGGTAGTTATTACATTTTTTCCTAGACATTGAACCTTGTGTTTATGAAGTATAATCCTTGGATAATTTATCACTTTCAATAAATACTAGCATTCGATCTTCATGCTATGGCTCTTTCAATGAAGTCATTTAATTGAAACAGGATCTATGGTATTTCTGCACCAATGCATACAACGTTAGATTCTTCTAAAGGACAGCACGTTAAAGTTTTTCTCATACCCTTTGCTGCCAAGAACTTAAGTTAGCTTTACAACGCTTCTTATTATTTTGCACATGTATTTTGAGCACTTTCAAATTTACAAGCAGTTGATGTACTCACCATTTTTTATTCAAATGAAGAGTGTTTAAGAAATGACCCACTCAAAAAAAGCAAAAAGGGAAAAAAGGGGTCCTGGTAGACAAACAGGGTTAAGCTTTTAACTACTTTTTGCCTATAGCTTTTGCTTTCACGTACGAAATCTGTAGCTGGCTTGGGGGTTGAACTACTCAGGTCCCCTGCACAGGCCAGAGGAAAGTCAAGAAAAGAAGCTTGTGCTGGCGACCCTGAATTGCTGCCTGGAGCAACCTCTCTTTTTCTACCGACTATGTGAGAGTCAGAGAGACCCTGATGCCCTACTTAGGCACTACCTTCAGATGCCTTCAGATAGGTGGTGTAAACAGCTGAGTGGAGAAGGATCTTGTTCAGACCCTATTCTCAGCTTGAGATAGACAGCCACAACAATATAAGAAAACAGGTTTTTTTCCACTTCAGGATGGACCTAAAGAAATGTAATTTCTCTCTGAGGAAAGGAAATTAAGATCCTCAGTCACATTACAGCCATGCAGCCTGCCATCACACCTCCTTCAGTGCCAGAGAGGCAGAAGTAGGGATGACCACATGCAGAGTGGACAGAGGGGACACCATCATTTTTTATCTCCTTTTGACTCCCTGTCTCAGGGGTTACCCTTTCATACACCTTTTCCTGCACCAGTTTTCCTGTAGTGTTTTCACCTTCTTCAAGGGGATTTCTCTTGCTGCTTCTCCACCACTGCTCTTTTGTGGTCACTTGCTCCTTTGGACAACTGAGTTGCTTCCAACTCTGATTTCCTAATGCTCCTGGAGCCACTCTACTTACTTTTTCCTGCTCCTTTCACTGCCTCTCTCTTCCTCTGTCTCTTGGTGTCTTCTTAAGGCTTTCTTCTTTCATTGCTTTCTTTCTCCTTTTCTAACTTATTCCTTGGCAACCTAATTAATTTTCATGGCTTGTTTCTACCATCTCTAGGAGGGTGGCTACCAAGTCTAAGTTTCTGTTCCTGTCAACATCCTTCTTTTTTGTCTCTGGAATTCTCAGATTTCATCCCTCAAGTCTATCCAACATGCAATTGCCAACATGCAAGTGCCAACATTTTCTGGCTAGCTCGCATTGCAATTTTCTCACTATTTAAGTGATAGGAAAAAAAAAGGCAAACTTTGGGTCTCCTTTCTCAAGAATATGAAGGGCATACTTCTGTTCTTGGTGGCGTACCAGATAATAAAGATAAACCTTACTTTATTCTGAAGTCAGACTAGACTGTATATATTTATATGTGGCTACTATGGTGACATTTACAACAAATCATTATCATCCACATGGAATAATCTGTCAAATATGCAGGGATTTAAATATTTTACCACTAAGAATTGACTGTACTTTTCTTAGTTTTATGTTGAAAATTCCACATAGTTCTTAAAACAACACTTTCCCCTCCAATATATATTTTCCAAAGCTGTATTATTGTAAATTGCTATAAACGATCATCATTCGTGTGGTAGAAAAGGATGGCAATGGAAATGCTCATTCTTCCTAAGCAGTCTTTGTTTGAACTGGCAGAAGACAACCAAGATCCTTCTTCTGTGTGCATTGTGCACAAGGATAGGGAAGAAATGGAGAGATCTCTTCGTCCAGTGGTGATATGGATTTAGGTGAAGAGCCTTACAAGGCTGACACTAGGAAGGTGATGTCTCTCCACACACCAATTGAAAATAGTTCCATCAAGTTTTGCGGGCTGTGACAAGCCATGGGCAGGATAGATAAGTCAGGGATAGAAAAGTGGAGAGACACACAGTGGGGATGAGCAGATAGCATGTATCAAACAGTTGTCATTTTGCTGCTGCTGCTGGGAACTGTCTACTGGCTCCAAAATGGAACAGCTGCATTTACATCTATGGTATGCTGGCCACTGAACTACATAATGGAAGCTGTCTCTCTAACTTGAAAGAATACGAATTTCTGTGTGAACATCATGCTAATTTATAGGTCTGATGACCTTTTGCTACAGTGCCAATTACTGGATGTGTACAGCCAAATGAGAGAGCGAAGGGATGTCACACACCGTGTGCTCTTGGGGTGCAGGGAAGATGAGCAAAAAAGCAAAAGACGACAAAGCTATCCACAAATAAAAATGAGAAGGACAAAATTAGAATACACAATTCATTTGCCTTAAGGTACAGACAGTAGTATATTACTTTTTATTTTGTATTAATCCTTTTGATGAGCACCAGAAACAGTAATTCTTTTGTCTGAATTGAGAGTTCATTTTCAGCTGCTAAAAATCCAAGATTTTTTTTTTAATCTCAGAGATCTGAAAACAGTAAGTGTTCTTTTGCCCTAGATCCAGTTATGGAAAGCTGAGATGTCAAAATCATCCTTCTGTTTAGCAAGGATTTCTGCAGTGTTTGTCTTCCCATTAGGGGTGTCATTAGAACTGAATATATATTATAATATATATTTCATCCATTTGTTTCGATGATGGATTTAAGACATTTAGTATCTTCCTGAAAACCTTGAAAATATGATGGCCTAAATTCTGGCCATGTATACAATGTTTGTACTTAATCTAACATCATAGAAATCAATTTTGTAGCTGTGTCCTACAGACAAGAGGCTGTCTTTCCTGCATATCCTCCATAACACAGGACCAAGGACAACTGGAAGAGAGGATGGACAGAGGGTTTTCAATATGTATACATTGCCACTGCATTTAGCCAGAGTGGCTGAACACAATGACTTCATCCATCCTGGCATGCCTGAAACGTGACCTCAGCTCACTTTGGCTTCAGTTTGTGTTGAAGGTTCTTAGCAGGTGCTGGCAGCTCTGTGGATGTGACACAACATATATAGCTCTCTCTTCATCCAAGAGGCAGGATCAGTTTCATGCTGACCCTGCAAATTACATTTGCACTATGCAGAGTTTGTCCTGTTTTTGTTGTAGCTTGGATGAACTAAGTTTACAACCCAGTCAAGGCTTGTAAGGAGAGCTGGTACCTTTTACTAGAACTAACTGGAGCAACAAAGAAAAAAGCAACCCATGAGCTTCAAGAAACAAGGGTCTGTCTTGTCTGTCTCTAATGGCAAACAGAAATACTGAAGGGTCTGTGTTACTCTCAAGAGATGTGCCATCGCCTGCCACTTTATTGTTATACTTGTCATTTTTTTCCAGTACTCTTTCCACACATTCGTGAGACATTTTCCTGTGATGGGCATTCACAGCAACGCAGGGCAGTGATTTGAGACAAAGTTTCCTCATTTGTGCAGTCACACTCACACATGTCTGTTGCCATTTTAGGTGTCAGATTTGAAGGGAAGTAGCTGCGTGCGGCAAGTAGCCCCATGTGGAAGCATCAGTGCTTCCTCTGTGAATCTACTTTTTGACATTTTGCTTCAGCTGAAACATTGACTCTCAGCAAACCACCTGCTCATTACGCAATGCTTCTGCTTGTGCCAGGAGATCTTAATCTGCTCTGAAATCCAGTGCTGTGTTTTCATTCATATAAACGTCCTTCCATATGGCAAAATTAGTGCTGGTCACAGAAGCTACGCATACAGTAGCAGGTAGTACAGCCTCCTATGACCAGATCAGTGAAGCAAATCTGTTGGTCCTGAGGACCAGACATGTCAGAGGGGGTTTGCTTTGGTCTAGCCTGTGACTGCATCTGGGACCTGTTAGCTACCTGTTAAGCTGTTGGAGGGAATTAGGTGCAGTCCTGGAGCACATCTGGCTTAGTTTCATCCAAAAAAATGTTTCTGGAACGTGCTCTTAGACTACTCTGTGCTGTGAACCAAAGCACAGTGAATGGGAATAACCAGGATATTTGTTCAAAAATACATTTCTGGTCTGACCTAAAGCCATGCTGCAGATTCCTTAGAAGTACACTGTCCTATAGAATAGTGCAGCAGAAAGGCCACAACCTTCATGGTGCATCAGCACTTCTTCAGATTGATGTTGTATTTCCTTTTCTCAAGGAGGCACATATTCTTTCAGATGACTTTGGCTGTGGATAGACATTTCTGCTTCTGACATTAAAATAACAATATTAAACACAGAAGTTACCTGTAGAAGTCAGCTTCTAATGAATACATTCTAACACCACCAGGCAAATTTTATCCCTGAGGCTGGGTTACCATGCCAGAGGCATGTAGAAACTTGACTAACCCAGAAGGTGCTTTTTAGGAGAAGTCCTAGTCAGACATAATATTTTACCGCCTATACAAAAGGAAATATTTTACTTTTAGTGTCTGGTGATGTAACAATAAGTTTTTAATAGAAAACAAATGGGTGTGGTGCATTTGCCAGACTCCCCCCCCAAAAAAAAAAAAAAAAAAAAAAGAAAAAACTCAACAAACAAACCAACGAGCAAACCAATTCTAAAAAACAAAATATCCCCACCCCAGAAAAAGAAAAATGAAGAAGACTTTTAGAAGCCTATACTAATAAGTTCAAGATCAGGGGGTGAGAAACAGTGGTATGAAAAATGAGGCTGACTATACTTACCCTAATGAGAGATGTTTTCATTTTTGTAGTGAAAGCAACATGCCTTAAGAGGTTAAAATGTATAATTGTCTCACCATTGCTAGAATGTTTTAATCACCAACCTAAATTAAAAATATAAAAAGTACTGAAAATACAATTCTTTTAATAAATGTGAAGAGAAACTAAATGCCAAGTAACACATTAAATTTTTTTTTTTTTGTCTGTACTATTACAGTTGAGTATGGGTGTCACTCAGTCTTGGCTGAAGGCTTTCTTCTAAAAGCATCCCATTGATTCTGGACAGAAGTTGCTGTTATTTTTCAGCGTGTGACTCTATTCAGACGCTTTTGTGAAAATAGCATAAAACTTAACAAATGGAAATGACGTTAGAAAGTGGGAGGGTTTTGAGGGGGGGTTTTGATTCTACTTGCTGATTCCACCTTAGGATTTTTAAGGACAATGTATGGACACTGTGAGCCCGAAGAAGAAATTTTACAAAGATTGTGATTATTTTGCACTTATTCCAAGCAAATTCTGAAGGCCTTCCCCACAGTCCTCAGTTTCAGCTGTGCACTGACTAGGCTGAATTGCAGGACTTGGCTTTAAACACAGTTTGAACTACAAGAAGGTCTGGAGCAGACAGAAAAAAAAGTACAATATGTGCTTGAACACATTGTAAAATAAGTAATGTAAACTATGAACATGGAAGAAGAAAACAGTAAGTAAGTATCTTCATAAACCATAAAATATGTCCTACAAGTAAAATAAAATCCTTTGTCTATGCCAAGCATTACTCCATGGTAATTTTTCATCACACTGTATCCATTTGCATGAGCCACTGACTCCTGTTTGTAGCCGTCCACTGGTCTAGACAGACAAATCTTTGGAGATCTATTCTTTTTGATGGATTTATCAGATTTCCAGCGCCATTCCCTCCCCTTTCTGATTTCTGTTGCTTCCTCACTGTTGTGCTGGCTGCAGCATATTGCTGAGGTAGGTCCACATAACTAATCCTGTGGAATCAGGGTGAGCAGCTTGCTAACTTGTCTTAGTCCTGTTTGAAGTGACCCCCTACCTCGTACTTATTATGATACGGAAACTGTCTGCCTCTGCAGCAAATTTAAATCCTATATGGTGTACACAATATGCTACTGCCAAGGAGCACAGAAAAGTAACTCCCTCAAACTCCCGTTCTCCAGCTCCTTAAATGAAACACGTGTTCCTGCTGCGCGTTTCTTTGTGCAGCATGTGCATTGCGTATCCAGCAAGCTTAATAATGCACGCTATGAAAACCTTTGTTGCCATAAGATTGCTAAAAAAGGCTTTAATAAAGCAGTTTTCTAACACGGGAGTTTGTGTTTATTTTCAGAGTTCAAGAACACAGTGCTTTGGTAGTTCTGCAGTTCCGGATGTGTAAGGTATTTAAAAATCAATTCCAGAAACCAAGGCAGTTCTATCCAAGGTACATCAAGGGCTAAATTCCAGCCACACATTCAGTATAAATAATGTAAAACCATCAGTCACATTTTATAGTAAGCAAAGTAAAATTGAAGAAGTAAAGACAAGCTAATAAAATAATTAATATTAGTGGAAAATAACCGGTATAAAGTAACAAATACATTTCTGTAGACATACCACTTAACTCTAAAAAAATATATACATACATATATGATGGCTACAAATGAGCGTATGATTTTCTTCCAAAAGTATCTGAGCAGGAAGTAAAACATTTTCCCAGTGGATGAAATAACATTCATTTTTGCCAATCTAAGCAAGGCAGATTTAAATTTTACGTGTGTCCAACTGCTTGTTCCCCCTCAGCTAATAACCTGCCTGCTGGAAGCATTTCAAATGAAAAGGAGTTCACAGTTCCTAAGCCCAGCTCTGAATATATCTGCCATGCATGTAAACAAGTAAACCATTATGTTTCTTATTGAGATAAAGAATACCATGATAAGTGGGGACTTTTACCAAACAAAGGGCTTCCTATTGCGAGTGTGGATAATCTTCCAGAAAACCCTGTGTTTTGGCAAATCACACCAGATTAATCTATTAGGCATCTCCTTTCATCATCAAATTTCCGCTGCCTATCACAGTGGCTGCCTTATCAAGCACCCTTTACTCAATAGCGGGCCCATTCCTAGGATTTCAGGTGCTGGCCTTCCGTGCTCAGAAAACAGGTGTCCCCACTGTTTTCAGGCAGGAAAGGTCCCTGCACAGAAGCCTGGGAAAGGGCAGGGGTATCAGCCGCTGTTCTACCTGAAGGAACAGGTAACAGGAAACTGTTGATTCAATGGGCTGAACTTAATTGGCAAGCATTAGTCAGCACTGAGTGTTTTTTGTGAATTAAAAATCCTCATAAGAATTCTTCCCAACAAAAGTTTTGGAAGGGGATAAGATACATGCCCAGAGATGCCCTCCCAGGAGCAGTCAGTTCTTGTAACTCTATTTTCAGTGCTCATTCTCTCAGTGTATTCCAGAAAATACAAGCTAGGAGCAGAGGGCAGAGTGTCAAGCTTTACGTGGTTATGTGTAGTGCCTGAGCTGTTAGGCAAATTGCCTATATTCGGGGGAAATGGATTTCAAATCTCAACTAAAGGCTAATATTCCAAACCAATTAGTATGATGGATCAGGTTTTCAAGCTCTCTCTCGGTGCCTTCCTTTTGCAGGCTTTTTTTTTTTTTTTTTTTTTCTTTGAATTAATGAAACTGGGCATATGGTTTCTGACCAGACTATTCATCTGTGAAACAGGGCCATCCACTTGATCACCCAGCAATGCCACAATATGGAGCATATTCAGAGTTGGGGATATGAAGACTGACATTTTATGGTTGACAGAAATGTGTTTTACAGGAGCCAGTAAATCCTTGCTCCTCTTATTTAGGTTTCAGTGCTTATCTCTTCTCATCGAGGCAACACCAAGCAGCTCTTGTCCTGGCGGGTGTCTCAGTACCTGCCTGCCTTCTCAGGCAGAAAGACCTTAAGTCTCTGCTCCAAACCCTGCTCCTGAAAAATTGGCTTGCACTGACTTTACTGTAATAAAATCAAGGCAGGCAGGAAGGCCAGCACAGTGACAGCAGGAAGAGCCCATCTGCTCTCAGCTTCTTGCTTTGACAGCAGGGCTGCTCAGAGCATCAGGATGATCTCCCAGCTCTGCTTGGTGGGTAGGAAATATTTGATAAGCGCATGCCTGCCCTTCCAGGACTCCACAGCACAGGCTTTGTTTCATCTACAGATGATTAAATGGTCTACGGGGCAATTATGAACCAAAGGAAGGAATAGCCAGCTCTCTCCAGGTTTCCTCAATCAGCACGATTGAATTTCTCAAAGGAAGGCAGCAGTAGCAACTGCAGGCTCAATGACTTTTCCTGAAAAATGTTCTCCAGTCTAGGATTGAGCTTTCATTTAACTACTTGCTGTTTCATTTTATTAAGTGCAAATTGTGGCTTAATAGATTTACAGTTGCCATAAACTTCGGCATCATGAAAGCTGTCAGAGTGGCCAGTTGCACAGCGTATTACTCAAATGATGCTAGAGAGAGTGAAAAGGACAAGCAAAGCACCAAGAAACTCTGCAGAGCATTTTAACGGGTCTGTGCACAGTGTTCTGAGAGGCAGAGACAAAGCGCAAGCAGTCACTTTCCTTTTGTTCCTCTCTTTTCTAGGAATTAGAGCAGAGGTGGAAGATTTCAGTAGTTTATCTGCAAGTGAAAAATAGCTTATTTTGCCTTTTCAGATACAAATTTTGTAAATTAACTCTGCTAGACAGTGGTTACTCATTTACAAAACACAGGTTTTGGTTGTTGTTTTTTTTTCCCCACCCCCTTCTTTTTTTTTTTTTTTTTTTCCTTCAGTGTGCCCATTACACTGTAGCTGCGTTCTACACTCATTATACTGTGTTTAGTTCCAGATACATACCAGTAGACATACTGGAGGAAGTTCAGAGAGAAACATCAAGGCAGATTGAAGAGCAGGAGGGACAGATTCTGTGAGAAGATTTGAAAAATTAAATACGAGTGGTTTGATTAAGCAATGATGGGACAGTGGGCATGAGAGCCACCTCTGGACATTTTCCTCAGGACAAAGATCACAGGCTGTGCAATCTTTACCTCCAGGTTACACAAGTGATTTATGGAAAGCTGCTTGCCTTCCTATAACTGAGTGAGAAGGGCTAAAAAGAGGAAAAGAAGATGAATTTTCCTTTTGTGTATGGTGGATTTTTTTCCTTCTAAATAAAGTCTCCTTTGGGAGGCTATTAATTTCATAAGTCAGCAGCTTTTTCCACCAACCATAGTTTTTTGGCAAATATCTAAGTCTCTCAGTGTGTTGCTAAAAAGTTGGTTTATTTGCTCCACGTGGCATACTCAGGGATCTGTGTTACCCCCACCCAGACATCTACAAAAAGAGCTTGGAGGTCCCTGGGGAAGTTTGATGCTAGAATAAAGTAAGACTGCTTCAGCTCTGTTCTGTTGCATCCCCTAAGCAAAGAACTCTCTCATGTAGGAGTATCAAGGTGAGGAAGAAAAAGATCTGGTCTTCTGTGCAGGACATTTTCCCTCTGTGTACACACAGGGGCATTTCACAGGCTTACATTAGCAAATATCTCCACATGCACAGATGCACCTGAGATGTGAACCAGTAGAAAGGTAATCTGTAAATTAAGGGATGAACCTATTTTACTGCATTCTGAAAACTGTTTGCTTCAGGGTCAAGTAATCTGGGAAGCACTGAAATCTACGTGTGAACTATGCTGAATGACAAACACTGTACCAGAGAGCAATATATCAGAGGACCTGATAATTATGTAAATAGTTTCTTGGTACAATGATCCTGTGTGAAACAAGACTACTTATTTCAAAGCAAATTTAACAGAAAAATAACTGTGAAGTGACTATACTGGGAGAGTTAAATCGTACACAGAATAAGTATTCAGATTGTTTTATGATGACTTGTAAACAGCCATAGACCAGCCATTGAGGAGACTTTTGCCCTTCTGTCCTACCAGCACTGCTCAGGAACCGCTGTACCCTTGCAGCCCATTCCCTCTCCTTTCCTGTCAACAGCTCTGCCGCATCCCATAATGTGGTGCGTAGATCATATTAGAGAGGCTGCAACAGCATTATAATGTGTTGGGGTATGTTCAGAGGTGCACAAATCATTACCAATAAAACCCAAACCACCTCCTAAAAACAAATAAAGTCTATTTTCTAGACCTTCTTGTGGTCTAGCTGTTAAATTGTGCTTCAAGAGAACGAAAAAATGCTTCTAAGGTAGTTTGTAGTTGACTTTGCAACACTGTCTGTCTGTGAAATGCAACCTATTCCTTCTAAACAAAGCTAAACTTTGTGCTTTCCTTGCCTTTGAACTAGAAAACATACCTTAATAGACACAACCAACAGGACTTTTTTTCCTCCCCACAGTTACTCCATGTGTAAATTCAATTCATTTGTTTCTGTAAAGTGGATCTTACTGTGTGAGTAGAAGATAAGGTTTTAAGGTTTTCGGGCCACTCTGCTAATTACAGTGTAAAACACTTAGTATATTTGTAGCAAAAGAGAATTTTGAAATCACTTAAATATCTCAGAAAATTGCCTAAATCTTTCTTACTCCATTAGCAAAAGTCATATGTAGAGATCATCAGAGGACTTAATGGTCACCATGCTAATAGACAGCTGCCTGCACACTGCAGCGAGTGAGGCCATTTGTAATTCTCATTAACAGTTCTACCATTTTTGCTTGTATGAAAAGTGATAACATACTGATCTAACAGTCATTAAGAACTTTTTCTTACTCCTCTAGGATTAATTTGCACTGACCCAGAATTCTCTATTTGCTTAACACAAGCAGTGGGCCACTTTGATGTTATCTGCTTCTATAAACAATAGTGTACAGTTCTCTCCTGGGCTAAAACAGCTCTTACTCTACTGAGAATTAGATGTATTAATCATTCTGAAGTCCAAGAGTGCATGATCATAAATTGTGTGCAGGGACCTCACTTAGCAACTCCCAAGACTCTCATTTATCAACATTTTTTTCCTTTCCTGGATATTTAGTATGTAGGGAGTAATTTATTTCTGAGACAGTTCTTTGTGATGTCTTTCATGTTGAAGTAAAGTTGGAAAACTTTCTGCAACAAATATAATTTTTCTTACTTCCTTAGTGTAAAAACAAAAATTACGGATCACAGCTACAGACTGATTCCCTCAAGTGGCCAGAACAGAAAGCACAGGCCAAGCTTCCAGTCACCGAGCTTGAAATTCAGTGAACCAGACACCGGTAACTAAAAATGAGGCAAATTGCACCCTAAATATGCCTTTTCTGAGTTATTCAATTAGAGTTTTAAAAGTGTGGAGCCTTTTTAAAGCTGATACAAGCCTAACTTCTCTTACCTTTCTCAAACTCAGTTGCCAAAACATTATTAAGGTATAATTGAAGCAAGATGAAATCTTCAGAGAGCATTAACTTAGTTTATATTTCCCCACAAAAGACCTGGCTACCAATGAGTGATGTTTTTGTCTTTACCATTTATTGGGCTTCTTCCCACCATCAAAACACAGTACGAACCTGCCAAAAATGTAAGGACGAAAAATGCTCTTCCATATCAGGTCAGAGCTGATGTGATACCATGTATTTCATACTTTTATTGCAGGTGGTAAAAGACTTTTGTTTAAAGTCTGCCTGGACTTTCAAAATCCCCTTGCAAAAGGATACAAAGTCAGAGCATACAGAAATCAAGGACAGTGGCTGCAAAAACATTTTGAGTGAAAGGATGAAAACCTTGGGTCTTAGAAGGCAGTCTTTTATCTATATGGCTCAATTTCTTCATCTTTGGGGATTTTTCATTACCTAAACCAAAAGGGGGAACAGAAGACCTAATTCTGCTTTCCTCGAGAGGAACATAGATGAAGTATCTTCATTGACTTACTGTGGAAAGTCCATATTTAAGTAGTTTTTGATGAGAAAATAATTTTGGCCCAACTCAGGCTGAGTCAAATTCATGAGCATAGAAACCTTTCTAACTTTTTTCCTAGTTTCATCCTGAGCTTAACTTCAATTTCAAAGCTCTTACTGTTTTATTGTAAACATGTGGTTTTAAAAGTACTGCACTGATCCAAAGTTATCAGCATGTGAGTTTATTTTATATTAAGTACTAAAAAAAATATATGAACATAAAATGCCAACAGAAACAACAAAAATATAAATAAATCACCATATTCAGCAGAAGTGCTTTAATTCAACATGTAATAAAAACTTTAAAAATTGTATGCCAGAGTGTTAACTGAAAGAGTTAGTAATTTTTTTTCCTGTAGACAGTTTGGCTGCTGCAGCCAAAAGATTCTCAAAGGCTGTTAAAAAACAAAATGAAAGAAAAAAAAAAGACAGTGGAAAAATATTTATTTCCCCTCAAGAAATTCTGGCTTCTGTGATTCAGCATTCTTCTCAGCTTTTGAGAACATCTGTTTTAGTGAAAGCCATGACTGATTCTCACAGATTCTCTGCCCCTCTTCCCATAAATAAGTATTCAGGAGCTGTGATCTATCCTCACCTAGAGCTGTGCAGTCTCACTGATGGTCATAAAAGCATGAGGGCAGTTGCTGCAAAAGCTCCTCAGACTTCAGAGGCTGCCCTAATTCTTCTTGGACTTCTGATTACAGAAGAGTTTTCTTCCAGATTCAGGGGACAAAATTCAGCCAGCAGTGATGTGAGGCACCCTGACTGATTTTAACCTAGTAAACGTATAAATAATTACCTGTGGAAGAATTTTTCTTTATGACTATGTACACATGTTGCATGTGTAGAGCAGCTAATGCCTATCTGAGGTGATGTGGGTGTGCCTGAGCAAGACCTACCTCAGTGTTATAAAACTCAGGACATCCCTGTTAGTTCGGCTGAGTCATTTTTGCAGGAGTAATGACTTTTTTTTAACACTGCCTCAGGAGACACTGCACCTCACTCCACAGGCCACTGCAGATATGCTTACAGTGCAGTAAATCTTTAGCACATCTCCAGCTCATCTTTATTTTTAAAATGCTGTAGACAGATGTTTGACACAATCCTCAAGAGTTATTTTTGCATCACCCATACACCAAGAACTGTACCCCTGGCTGAAACAAAGGTAAATAGTGGCTTTCAAGTGCCTTCTTTTTAATGGATGGTCAGCAGGCTTTTTGACTGCTTATTCTCTGCTCCTTTTTATACTGCTGCTGCAGCAAGAGTTGATCTAGGCTTATGCTTTAAGCATAATCTACTGAATCCTGTATTTGTACCCTAACAGAATGAAATCATCTGCTCCATTTTAAGAAGATACAGCACTTCCAGTGCCCTTGTCACTTATGCTTCCATTGG
The DNA here is from genome assembly GCA_013399855.1 of Oxyruncus cristatus. Lineage (NCBI taxonomy): Eukaryota > Metazoa > Chordata > Aves > Passeriformes > Cotingidae > Oxyruncus > Oxyruncus cristatus. The sequence continues at coordinate 364,950 of VXAY01005403.1, read as the reverse complement.
CATATCTCAGAAGAATTGCACAACTAAAGCTATTAATTTATTGAGGTCTTGCTATTGTTATTATTACCTCTCCTGAGACCTAATTCCTGATATTCATTTTGTGTTTCCATTAGCTCTCACAGTATATTCATTTGTATTTATAGAAAATGTATCTTTTTTTTTTTTGAAAAGCCTGTTCCCCAAATTTGAATATGTGCTCACTTTTGAAAGCCTGGGGTCCTCATTACAGTCTCATCTAAATGGGAAGGTATAAACATAAAATTGTGTTTGCTGGTAACATTAGAAATAACGAACAGTAAGTTTCATTTTAGTCCTTTCCTTTTCTTGTTCTATTTGGTGGGTCACTTGCATCAATTATTTCATGAGAGTATAGGAAAGGCCATGAAGACCCAGGGGTTTATCACTGAGAATTCCCCTACTCCTTGGACCTCTCTCTGAGTGCAGCCATGCCGACAGGTGAACTGTCTATACATGCCTATGGAAGTCTTTTTTCATGTGCATTATCTTACTGGGAAAATAATTTTCCACCTCCATGTAAGACATCAGGAGGCTATTTAACTTGTGGAACACCTTCCTTTAAAGAAATGCCAGCTATCTGTTTAGAATCTAAAATACAGGTAATTGACATCAGAAAACATGTTCTCTGCAGAGATTTAAGAATGGGGTCACCTGCTACCTGCCCTTTGCAAAAGCAGTCTTTCCAGTTGCCATTCCCTCATGTTCTGGATCCCTGCTGGAAGCATGGGCATCTTGCTAAGTAGGATTTCCTTCAAAAGCTTAAGAAGGGGCAGAGAGGAGAACAGCTGCATTCAATTACCAAAAGCATGTATCTGCTAGTCAGGAAGAAAGGGTGACTGCTGCTGCTCAGACAGAACAGCTCCTTGTGCTTTGGAAGCAAACTCTGGCAGATCAAAAATACACAGTACTTTATTTTGGTGAGAACACTAGTTTGAAAAAGCAAGGCAGAAACTTGCCTTGAAGAAGAGTGGCATCTGAACAACTTACATGTTTTGGTGGCCCCTCTAAAACAAACAAGCAGAGTCTTCCAAAAATCAGTGTCTCCTTATAAATTGTTCCTGCTGTAGTTTAGCGGCTGGGGTAGGAAGGAAGCAGTCTTTGATCAGGATTCATCTTAAACCTATAAAAATAAATAGACAAAACTTGATGTTCTGTGTGGATAATTTGCTTCCTAAACATCCTCTCCTAATGCTTCTCTTCTAGTACTTTGCTCTCTGGAACTCTGGTTTCTTTCGAAGTGGAGAATGAAAATGATAAATGAGGACTTGAGGAAGAGATCACTTGATGGGAGGATGCAGCCCAATTTCAGTAACAGAGGCAACGTCAAGAGCTCCATTTACAATGCAGTTGTATGTAGAACAGCAGGAAATGAGGAATCTGCTCCCTGTCAGCAGGTACTCTATAGATTTAAAGTGAAAACTCAGATGAAACTCGGATGACAGTTATTCTATTCCTCAAACTTGGCTCTGCTTTTGACATGGTGTATCAGGTTCTTCAAGGGGGTAGAAAGGAGAAGATGAATGTGGGAGGACTTCAAGAGCAGATCACAAATGCACTGCTTGTGACAAAAAAAAAAAAGCATCTTCTTTTTACTTCATATTTTTTCATTTTGTTTGTTTGTTTTCAAAAATGTCTTTTGATTACTTAAAATACTAAATTGCAGAAGACCACCATACTACACTGAATTTAATAGAGCTCTGAAAATTAGAGCTGGAAAAAAATATACAGATTATGGTCTGTTGAGTTGGAAAACATCCAACATTGTTCCTGGGATTTAGGTGATCTTGGATATAANTGTAAATAAGAATAATAAGATTCACTTTGCTGTGTCTAATCAGAAAATATTATTGTCTCAGTGTCTAATATTTGTGAGTTTGTGAGCTTAAAAAAAAAAGAAGAAAAAAAAGAAAAGACATTCAAAATACAGAATTCAAGGATGTTAAAAGTAAGGAGAGGAAGGAGAGGGTTATACTGTGCTTAATCCTACAATTTCCTTACTGCTAATGAGTTATAAGATGATATTTAGTTGTTCTAGCTCCTGAACTGTAAAAGGCAGACAGAAATACAGGTTCTGTTGCCCCAAAGCAAAATCTGTTAATTCTATCCTCAGCATACTCCTTGTGAAGCCCCTTCTGACAGGGAGTTCATTAAAGACCTTTCCAGAAGGCGTGAGGGAAAGTAGTCTTTGTAATGAAACTAGTCAATATGAAAAAGAGATGCAAAAAACTCTGCCAAATCTGCAGTCACTTCAGCTTTGGAAGTTCTGTATCATTACTTATAGATAATATATCCATTACTACTATGGCATCAGGCAGCAAAAACAGGGATTTACAGAGCTGGTCAGGGCTCTGGCACTCTGGAGAAGGCACAAGGGTTTTGCAACCCTTTCTGATAGACTGAACAGGTTGAAGGCAGAGGTAGGTAGTGAAGCAGTAGGGGTGACAAGTTGGGAACACAATGGTCAGCAGCAACAATGACACCTGAGGCTGTGCAGCTGCATAGGCAGACGGATTATTGAACACAGAGGAGGAAGCAGCTTGGGTAGAGCTCCCTGAAAGAGAAAGTGTTGCTCATATCCGAAGCCTAAGACAACATGAAGAAATGGCTTCTTACATCAAAGGAGGTAAGCAGAGGCTTATAATGAAGGGAACTTCTCTTTGCCGTTCCTTTTCTGTAAGGGAGGAGAAAATCCCTATCAGTGCTTTGGTGAAAGAGACAGACACGACAGAAGCTGGAAGATGTTACCCCTTTGGCCATGAATGTGATGCTTATGACAAAAGATGAATAAACACCTTGCTATTTTTTGTGCCTTTTGCCTTCAGTCAGCTTTCCTTGGGTGCCAGGTTTGGCTTCTCTGTCAGTTTCTGTGGCACTGGTACTTGTGGGCCATGCTCTTTGTCACACAAAGAAGTTGCAGCCATGGTGTTATGCAGTCATTTAGACAAGAACTGAACTTACCTCTTCAAACTGTATATCACCAATTATTTTATTTTTTTTTAATGAGCAATCAATTACAATAATTTGTTCAATACAGGTTTTTTTTTTTTTTTAGATCAGCTGCTTAGAACATACCCCTTCTGCTTCACATCTGTTTCAAGATACACAGTTAGATTCTGTTTCCTTGATATTCCTTCTGCAGTTTCACAGCTGCATGTGTCCTACACAGTGCTGTTTTGTTCAGCATTTAGATTAAGTCATTATTTCTTCCTATAGTCACCATTCTGATAGATGTACGTGTCTTTTCAAACCCACCTAGGGATTGGGATTGAAATTGTATCTACTTCAGTATAATCTGCTAACATAAAGGACAGAGAAACCATGTTTTTCCTTTGGTTTAATTACTAATTAAACCCGATGTTTTCTGTAATTTTTATTTTTAAGTTAATTCTCATCCCCGGGAGGTCATGGTATGTCAATGGCCTGAGCACTACTGAAAAAGCTTTCGGTCTTTCAATATCCAGCATTGCTTTCAGGGACTGTGTGGCTGAAGGAATGGAGTGCTGCAATTTTTCTCCAAGTACAGATGCTTCGACTATTTGAACAGGCATGGCAATATCTCAGCATTATCATTATGTCATATTAAAGCACATACCCACAGTATTCAGTAGGGTCCCAGAACTTAAAAGAAATAACAGTAGCTATCAGATTTTGCCTGTGAGAGACATTCCCTCTCTTAAACAAAATAAAGTAAAATGGAGAGATTTTATTATTATCAAACATCAGGATGCTGTTACCAATTGAAGTGCCAATTTAACTTTAAGCCCCTCTTTGATATTCTTACTTGATGAGAGTACATGATGGCCATAAATCTAACTTGGCAATGATTCTGAAAGGTCACCTGTGGATACTGTTTTTCATGGTGTTAAATAGACTGTAATGGTCTCATTATTTCTCCAGAAGGACAAGTGGAAGTCCCATTGGTCTTCTTGCTGTCTCATAAATAATTAACAGGCTGTTTTAACTGGGCATAACCCTTGTACAGGGTGGCTGAACTTCACCACATAGCAAAGGCAGAAGAGATGCAGAAAAATATCATCCATCATTGATGATACTAAAACATTCAGGTGATCTAGGAATAAAAATAAAAGACTAATAAGCAAGTAGTAATCAAACAGTTTTAGAGGTAACTTTCTGTACAGATCTGAATAGTTTTAGCATCCTCCATCATCCAGGTTATTCTTAATTTTTTTTTCACATCAATCTCACCTCACCACTCAGCCTTCCAACATGAGAAATTTGACTATGATACAGGTGAGAAAAAGTTCAGAATGTTTATTTTTCTCTTCTACCATAGGCTAAATACGAAAGAATAGGGATAAAAAACCGATCATATTCTTCTTATTAACAACTCAGAGCTTTCAAGTGGGGATGACTAAAATAAAATCCTGCATTTGAACATTGTAATTACTTTTGGTTTATATAAGTAGTCCTCTCCAACTTTTCACTTGCAGCATCATCAGGGTCTAACGTCAATTTTCTTGGTAACAACAGCTGGTGATAGCAACAAAGAGCAAGGTCTGAGCTCACAGAAGACATTTCATCATGACAAAGCGAGGTGGTGGGGCAGAAAGTGTGTTTGCTATTGAATAAAGATTATCTGGAAAAGAAATGCTCAACTCAAGCAGTGAAATTGAAAAAAATAAAATAAAGGAGCTTAGACAAGCAGAATCAAAGAGAGAGAGAGAGAGAGAGAGAGAGAGAGAGAGAAAGAGAGAGAGAGAACACTGGTCTTTCAAATGTTTCAGTTTCACAGAAAGGTAGACACAAGTAGTCTGTAAGAACTTGATCTGTATGTTTCCACTGCAACTATTCCTCTTGCCTCCTTTGTTCTCCATTTTGGGAAATGAAAGTGTCTTGTGTGCAAGTCATGGCAAGTTCATATAGAAAAAAAAATAGTTTAACAATTCCGCTTTTGAAGTTCACTTCTGTGTAATTGTATTCTCTTCTTGGGCCTTATAGTCTGACCAATAATTGCGTGATAGTTGGAGGAAAAGGAAAACTCTTGAACACCCATTGCAGGAGTAGGTGTGGGAGGGATTGCTCTTGAACATGTGTCCTCTTCCAAGATGCTCTTTGCCCCACAAAGCAAAGAGCCTGACATAGGGAGAAGAGGGAATATTTTAGAGTAGGATTAGTGGGAAGCTCCAATGGTATTTTTCAGACAATTGACAGGAATACCAGCTCCTATTCCAAAACATTAGCTGCTAGTGGCAGCAAGACCATGAGACCAATAGTCAGTAGACTCTGAAGCCAAGCAGCTTTTCATGTAGAGGCCAGGGGAGGTTTTGAGCTGCTTCGCCCTACTGATCCCTGAACATCATGGGTGTTAGAGGACTTACTCTCCTGCCCTTTCTGCCAAGAAAACAAAACTTTTCTTTTTAATAAGACACTAAGCTTAGAGTCTCCAGCTTAAAGATCTTAAAAAAAAAAAAAAATCCCAACAGGAGATGCTTCCTTTGCATTTTTCTAGAAACTCCTTCCAGTATCTGGGGAGTTCCTTGCAGTCAAACAGGATTTTTACCTCACATTCTATTTTCATCTGGTTTTTAGATTTTTAACAATTTCAGGGGAAAACAGTAAAAGAAGAATACAGCATTCAGGTAATTTTATGAATTAGCTGCAATGGGTGGTGGTTCCTAGTTGCATGCCACAGAACCTCAGTGGTACTGCTCAAGATGTCTATGAGATTTGGAGAGATTTATTAGGTTCTTAACCTCAAGTTAAAAAGGAAAGGTAAGTTGAGAAGAGTTTCCTCCCAACAGACATCAATTGCTTACAAATAGTCAGAAAATGCATTGAAAAACTAACAGTTTTAATCACAACCTTCGTTGCTCTTTATGTAACTTTTTTCTTAAAGATGAACTGAGGAATTACAGTCAGGCTGAAGTGAGGAACTCCCTCTTCTCGAAGAAAAAAAACTAAAATGAAAGCCAAGAGCATTTCTGCATTCTCCCCTGTGAGCCCCCTTGCATGTATACACAGACACACAGTTGCAGAGATGTCCACACGTGTGAACCCTTGAGCTCTGCCCTCCTGTCCAAAAGCCCTCTCGCACTTAAGGAACAGATCCAAAGCTTCATAAAAACAAAGTCCTTTTACTGACTTCAGGAGGTCAAGCCTCACATATAAGCAATTTGAGGAAAGAGAAACAAAGACACATCAGTCCTTGCTGAAATTTTTTGTGCCCTGAAAAAAAAATTTTGAATTTTCCATTAATTGCATGTTGAGGTAGGAATACACAAATCTGGAGGTTACAACTTGACTTTCAGCAGCAGCAGCAGCCCAATGGCAAACATGAGCACTTACTGATCATGCCTTGGCATTAACTAATGTGGTTTCTGTGCAACCTGAGGGCATAACTACAGGCTGTTTGCAATATCCTAAATTTCCCCCATGGTCTCTAATGTTTACTTAAACTCTAGAAACTGAGATGTGGATTTTCATTCATTTTAGCTTAGAAAATATTGTGCTTTTACTGACTGTTGCTATTGTCTACTGAATGCAGTCATGGGATGGAAAGCAAACAAACCCTGAAGACACAGGTGTGTGATGTGTTGAAATCTGATACCTCTTGCTGCCTGTAAGTAAAATAAACAGAATTGACTTAAATTAACTTCAGTGTTGACTGTAACCTCAAAGTAATTTTTTCCTTTTATCTCTTAAATATATATATAGGTGACATTTTAAAACCCTAGATCTTAGTTAATTTTCAAGGGGAGTTCTTCCTAAACACATAGGACAGATTCTGATCTTTGGCATTTGGTGGAGGGTACTGACAGAGGAACGTTGTCCTGTTTTCATCATTGGCTTCAAAGGATTTTACAAAATTTCCCTGTTACAACAATTGCATGAAACGAGACCTGGATCTGTCTTCTTCTGCCAGATCACAATCATCACAGAAATTTTAAAACAAACAAAGAGCCAGAGGCTACCTGCTCCTCTCTGCAGTGACTGCAAGCTGCCAAGGCTGGACCAAAGCCAGCCTTCAGGTCAGGTTTACATTATCACCAGCAAAGAACTAAAATCAGGTCCTGAAAAAAAAGGTACCGTAGCTAATAAGAAATTGAAAAAATCTGATTAGCACATCTGCAATTAATCAAAGCCATCACAAATAATTCAGTGAAATGTAACTCTTTGCTGAAATCTGTTTTGACTCAGTTTACAACAGTCTGAACAATTGTGCTCCCTTCAGGAAAACAAACAAACAATTTCCCTGGCAAACAAGGAAGGCAGTGTTACTTTAGCTCTACATGGGATGACAGTTTTCTGTGTACATATTACTACACTTTGGACATGTTTCCATTGAACTTACAGAAGAAATTTATGTATTTCTTAAAGTCTTGTACCCTTAACAGGGCGGATTGAGAGCCTGAAAGACTGAATGAAATCAAGGTGTGTTTCGTTTGGTAAGTACCTGCATGAGAGGCTGCAAGGGGAAGTTTGGGGGCTTTTGGAAATGTTGTACATAATACAATACACTTTCCCAAGTTTCTGTGTTTGATCAAAGCTCCTGTGTGGTTTTGAGAGAAGCTGTGTCCACAAGGAAATCCCTTTTTCATTTAATTTTTGTTCTATTTTATTTGAACATAAACCCAAAGCTTTGAAAGCTTATTTTAAACCTTAAAGATCCCTTGCAGCCTTTCATGAGGAACTATAACATCAATAACGATGCTCTGGCTTCCAGAATTTCCCTTCCAGTTTTCTTGGATTCATTATTTTACCCTCTCCAGGAGATGAAAGCTGGCTCTGTCATACAGAATGGATGCCCCTGGGGTTTTGGTGGGGAGAAACCCATCCTTGCTTGGACTCAGAGAGGCCATGATCCTGTGCATCATTGAGCAGCTATTGAAGGAAAGGGAAACTGGTAGACACAGAGACTTAGTAACAGTATTCTGATCCTTTTCTGTCTAACTACACCAGAGTTAGAGCAGCAGGAGGTCTTCTGCACCTCGCTGCAAAAGGAGAGTCTAATGCAACCAAAATGGCTACATGCAAGCCAGCTTCATTTCCCACATCTTTCATTGCTCTTACCACAGCTTACATTTGACATCTGCTTCTCTACTTCCCCATCAAGTCTACAGTGTTGACTCTGTCTCAACCCAAAATATTCTTCATGAAAGGGCTCCATTGTAGACATGAAAAGAATGGACATTGCACTAAAAGAAAAAACCATCCAGGTGATAGGGGGACCATGTTTTCACAGATATAAAATAGTGCAGTGGGTTCCAAAGCAACATCCAGTCCTAATGTGTCTTCCTTTTAATAGTGATCCCATAACAGAAATGGTATTTTCAATACATGCACATTGATATGTGCCAACGCCCACTCTAGAACTCTGAAGATGCAAATACATCTCCTTTAGATAGCACACACAGCTCTATCTTGGCTCTGCACATTTTTTTTTCTACTTTTCTTTCTCTATTTTGTTATGTCACATCATAATTTAGTGATTCTCCTGCAAGATGCTGAAAACCAAAGAGTATACAGGGCACAGGCTGTAAAATACCTCAAAAAATTGCAAGTTCTTGTGGGAAAGGACTATGCTTGTCACATCTAGAAAGCATCTTAACCACTAATGTCACTGTGCAAAGATAGAAGGGCCAATAATAAATAGGGTAGTAAAGATGAAGAGGATGTATTTTATAGTATTAATTTCACAGAACACAATAGAATACACTTAGGAGGACTTTTAGGTATCATAATAGTGGGTTTATCTCATCTTAGCCAAAGCATAAACAAACAAGACAAAATATAACAGAACCCTCAGTATGTCATTAACTTGATATGATGGACTGCAATAAAATTGGATATAGTGTTGTTACACTTCTCTACAACCACAACTTTGGATGGTGTACAAGTCTTGGAAATAGCACTGCTTTGTGGATAATAAAATAATGCGAACAATGAATATCCGATCCAAACTTGGGTGGATAATTGTTGTTAGAGATGTGAATATTCCCAAGAAGGCAGCTTTTACTATTGCTCATGGATACATTCTATAACTCTTTTTATATATACTGCTGGCGATCTTACTAGAGTGGAAAATCATAGGCAATTCACATCACGTAAAATGTGCAGGCCAGGAGTTTTGCATTAACATATCCGCTAGGCTGCACTGGATTTATAACCCCTTAAAGTAGTACAAAGAGTTTTAGTATTGGATATAAATTATGTATAAAACGCTCAGCATGAACTGTTGTCCCTGTATTAAGGTAGGTACATCAGGCATAAAAAATAAATGACAAAATATACATTAATGTTAAAAGGTCAACTTTAAACTGACAAAATCAAGGAAATGCAGAATTACTGCTGAATCCTTCTGTCACTCATTTTACCCCCTACTCAGTTCATGCTGGGTCATCCCTCTGCTTTCCAAGCTGGAGTAAAACCTCTGCTAACAGAAAGAGCAAGCAGGAGCCATTGGCTTGAGTACACATGGGGCAAGTGATGACTTGGGACCACTGCTACTCATCTGCTCACCCTTTTCCAGAAAGAAACCATCCACTCTTGTAACAACTTACTTCTTTTCCACCTAAGAACATTTTCCTCCTAGGTGTTCCTCCCTCCCCATTTACCCCACCAGTGTGTGTTATGTTCACTCAATAATTAGCCCATCATACCCCTCTTTAAGAACATTTCTCTTCTGTTAAAATGGAGCCCAAACATATTTTGGCCCTCAAGACATGACTAAGCTGTAAGTAATAGTATTTCAAACAATTCAGAGATATTTTTGTTCTGGGAAAAGTGCTTCTTTCTTCAAACCAAAGGGCAATCAGGACAAAGGGAATAAGCAGGTATTCCCAGAAGAAGAAATGTGTGATACTCAATATCAAACCAAAACATCACTTCAAGGTGTACCACATTATTTTACTAAGAGCTAAATAATAAGAGCATCGTTAGAGGTAAGACTTGAAGAGTGACAGTGAAGCAAAGTTAGCAAGAAGAATTAATTCAAGATTGTGCCCTAATAATATACTTGGATGTACTTGGATCCTCATAGTTACATCACCACGAATCACTGACTTATCAACATTCATATCTCAGAACAGAGATAAAAACATCAGAACTAAAGACTGACGTAACTTGCTCTAATGCAGTATCTTACTCTTTTTTCCACATGAGGATGTAGACACACCCATACAAACACATATCTAGTGAACATAGGATATATTTTAAAAGACTAGGTGTAAACTTGACTTCAGATAAGCCAATAGAAATGTGCGTTGCATCCATAAATGCCATTTTCAGGAGGGACCAGCCTACTTGACAGCTCCCTGCAGATCACAGCTTTTCATTCTTTCCCATTAAAGAATTGATCTTCTTTGTGTCTGCCTTATTGACAGGGATTAGATCACCACCCAAATTAGTGAACATTATCAAACTCAGTAACTTTTGACTGGGGAAGAAAGGTGTTCAGCTGAAAGGCTTCAAGTGACAAAGACCATAAGGAATTATTTTGCTTCAGGGAGCAATTACATACTTGAAAAGTTATTTTAGTCTGTAGCCATTAGATTGCATTATATTCTAGTATTAGAGACCAGAAAGGTCCCTACTACCACATGCAAGTAATTACAGATTGTGATCTAGTTGTTTCTGTGAGACTAATAATCCATAACAAGCTTACTGCCAGTTACACATAGAAGGTTTCAGTCATCTCCTTCTGTACCTAAGTCAATACTTGTCAAAACAAAACCTTGACTTATTGCTGACAGAGGGTGGAATCGCTCAGATTTTCTAAAATATTTCCACTTTTGTTAAAAAAAGTTAGGAAGGACAAAGAAACTTCATGTCTTTCTTTCGGTGTCTAAGATCTTTACACATGGAAAACCTTTTGACACTTGTAGGGTCAGTTGCTGCTGGGTTTGCAGTGAGATCTGAGCACATTGTCTTAGATGTGACCGTCTGAAGATGCTGTGTCCAGCTGCTGTTTCTGGAAGACTCAACTTAGTTAAATCCAAATGTTTCTTTTTGCTACATTTCTACAGGGACAAACATACGCCTGGCATGTATACTACGTTTCAGAAAGATCAGTATTTATAACATGAAGCTGACAGAAACGTTGGTAAACATAATTTAAACCACTTTGAGCAAAAAGTATGGAGTTCAATTTTGAAAACATTTATGGCATTAAAGTAAAAAAAAAATTGTGTCAGCCTAATGTTTTTCCACAGATATTTTGGGTTGAGGGTGGTTTTTCCAGTGTGGGATATTCCTACTCAGCATTCTCAGCTCTAGAACTCACATGGCTGTTTGAAAGGTGGGTCCTCCTTGCAACCCAGAGGACAGGATCCAGGTGACGTGCAGACAGCAGCATGGAGGCTGAGCACAGCTGTCCCAGCACACCCTTCCTACAGCCATTACAAGTCGCGTCCCTCTCACAATACTATGCATAAGTGAAGGAAACATTTTCTCCTTTTAGAACAGTCAGGACCCAAGGAATGCTGAACCAAAGACTAATTGTAATATCATGCAATCAGTACAATTTCACTTGATTTATTGGTGTAACTCCAGGACAGCAAAATCTGTCTTATTATATAAAATCTGGAGACAAGTTATGGGCGATAAAGTGCTGAAACTTAATAAGTACAGGACTTGGTAACCCAGCTTACGATATCAAGTATTAAGTATCTACTCTGTTTGGTGCTGTTTTGGGGGGGGGGGGGTTGGACAAAATAAAAGTTATTTTCAGAGTGTTTCTAATGAAATGAAATTCTTAGAAATATTGGTATTTGCTAAGAACATTTATGCCTTTCCAGGACAGCTGAGAGGAAGAGTAGCTTGAAGAGGCTCTTGAAAAATAACTAACTGATAACCCAATGATTTGAGCTTGTGTTGGCCAGTGAATTATGAGGGGGTGTTATCTGGAAGTAGTCTATAAAATGTAGGAAGAGAAATTAAACTGTGATTTCTATTTGACACAACAGGAGAGGCACAATATGATGTCAAAAATTCTGAAAAAAAATATCTAATTAACCCTTCCTCCAGAACCTAGAGGTCATGGATAAATTAGAGAAAGGTAATGATCCCTAAACACTGGTTTTATAGCAGTGATGAAAAAGCATTGTGATAGGAGAGGAATGATGTGTGCAGTGAATTTGCTTACAGTAAGTGATACAAATAGCCAATATGGAAACATTCACAAAATAATTACAATAGGAGCCACCTTTAAGTTCTGAGTGAGCACAAAGATCCAGCCATGCTTTTGACTTTTCATATTTGGAGTCTAACAACATTTTCAGCATTTACTGGAATGTAAAAATCTGTTCTACAAATGTCTATTTTGTTACAGTCTTTCATCAGGACATTATGGCTTTCAGGTGCAATAAACTACCACTCTTTGTAACAACACCCCTTTACAAACACAAAGCAAATCATTATGTGGAAAGGGGAGAAGTTAAAAGCCCTAAATCTTCCATTCCCAAGGATACTGTTACCTTCAGATAGAATATATATTTTTTATGTATGTATTTACTGCTTAAATGTAGTATATCTCCATTGGGTTTAACTGACAAGATTTTAGGGAGTTCTTTATTACTGATTTATATGTATACATGTAGACACATATATGTTCAACTACCCATTCACTTTTTTGCTCCTGTTTCTTAGCATAAAATTATTACCTTCCCTGAAACAATGAAAATGCAACCACTTTCTAGACCAGTGACTATTCTTCCTTTGAAGAGGCTCATAAGAGGATGCATGAAACATCTGGAAGAATTAAATCAAAGGGTGATGGAATTCCCACCAGAGAACACATGTCAGACAAGAAAAAGAGTCGTGTGGAACAAATGAGATTTTGCCCTGAGAATTAGCAAGTACAACAGCTAAGCTTAACATTGGATTGAGACAAAAACTCCTAAGAGGCCTATTGATACACTTTTTAAACATCCACCGTGCTTAAAAAAGAAAGTAATTTGTGTAATAGAGTCTGCGAGCAAAACGTCTGTTTTCTCTATCCACAACCACAATTCAGAGCAATTCCTGAGATCCACAATAATCTACATGAAGGGAAGACAGTATGGGAGACAGACTGCATGTAATAAGAATATCATCATTAGGAAAATACTCAACTATAGCTCTAAAGCTGCCACGGGGAAGGAAAAATCAAATGCAGTAGGTGTGTGAGGACCCACAAAGAGAACGAAAGAAATTCATGCTATTAGCAAGAAAGAAGTAAGACTTTTTATTCCTTTTTAACTGTGTTGTTAGCTCATCTATTGTGGTATGGAAAGCCACCCAAGGAACAGCTAGAATGGAATTAAGATACTCAAGTTGTTCATTTTGGCACTGGTGTAATTCCAGTTGCCACACCAAGGCTGAATTTCATTTAGTGTCTTTCTCAGAAAATATTTCATTAGGGAAAAAATTAGAAGTAACTTCAGAAAACAATAATCTAACATGTCTGTCTGCCTTGCACAATCATATTCTTATCTCATTCACAGCTGTCAAAGAAAAAAAAAATTGAAATATGTCTGTACACTAGTACCAATTGCCCCAAAACTGCTGTACAGTGTGGTGAGTAAAAGAAATTGAAGAGTAATTTAATGAGAACATGACTGAAGGACGGGTGCTATCCAGAGGGACCTGGACAAGGTCGAGAAGTGGGGATATGGGCTCACGAGGTTTAATAAGATCAAGTTCAAAGTGCTGCACCTGGACTGGGACAACCCCCAGTATCAACACAGGCTTGGGGATGAACAAACAGAGAACAACCCTGCTGAGAGGGAGGGAGGGAGAAACTCTATTTCTCACTGGTCGGGAGAGCAGTGATACCTTTTTTGCCCTGTGTTTCTGAAGTTGCCTTCACCCTCACCCAGTGGAGAATGCTCTGCTCAAGGAAGAGGGAACAAGGGGAACTGACTGCAAAAAGACCAGCTGATCTTGAAGTGGAGATGCATTTGGTGGTTGAACTAGGTGATGGTCTTCTACTAGCTCTTTTGGATTTATTAAAAGCAGAAGTCCTGAAACATGGTGGGGTTTTTTTTTTTTTTTGGTTTTTTTGTTTGTTTTTTTTGTTTGTTTTGTTTTGTTTTTGTTTTTGTTTGGTTTTTTTTTTTTTTATGAATACAAAGAGTCTTTGTCTTTACAGTAGAGTGGGACTAATTTGAGAGGAAGTTGGTCTGGTACTGAAGGTGGTGGGAGAGTAGATGTTCTACTGGGGACCACAGAGAATGTGTTTGTAGTGCTGCAAAATGGAAAGTGAAGCACTTCCTTTACCCTTTTTTATCTCATGCAGTGGTTCCCTTGCCTCTTCAGAGATGCAATACAATTTATAATTGTAGATGTTTTGATCCTTTTCTATCTCCTGAGCATGTGGGGAGGGAGAGGATCACCAGCTGCTGTATTCATGGTCTGTTCGGCCCTTATTCAAACCACTGAATCACTTATATCTGAGTAAAAAAGATGCATAGTGGAAAATATTTTAAGGATAAAACTGACTTCTGGAATCTCTGAGGAAAATAAGCTTCCTATACAGACATAACACAGAAAAGTTATTTTCACCACAGTTAATATTGAAACAATATGAACACTACTCTGAACTGTATAACCTTAAAAGTGAATAGTGCAATTTACAGACTTCATCCCACCACATAAATTCCACTGACTATGGATGGGTTAGTACACTGGAGCCTTATGCCTTTTAGCATAACAATTTCCTAGACTATCATTCCCACAATGGTTCTCTTTTTACCTTGGAAAGCTTTTCCTACAGCTATTCCTCATGCAAATTTAAGAATTATTTCTACTTTTTCGATTTGCAGCAGCATGTTGTTACATTTGCAGAAGTTTCCAGACATATTGGTTCTCTGCCTTGTTTGCAAGTTCAAATTGTGCCAGAAAGGCATGCTGCTTCTCTGTGATCACAAAATTAACTGGATTTTTCAGCAGTAGTCTGATTTATGTCTTCAGTTGAAGTCACAAAAGTGTAATCAGTGCTAAAAGTAGTGGTTCATGGGTCAGCGTGATGAAATCTTTCACTAATGCTTCACTTTCAGAGAAGCATCATGTATTCAAATAATCTAATTTCCTTCTGACTGCTTTGTATTTCTTTAATAATCTCTTTTCTTAAGGTGGATTGATTAATTTTTCTGCTGAAAATAAATGCTGGAAAATTTCTTTTTTCGTTCAGAAATAGTGGATTTATTGTCAGAAACATAGAATAAAAGTGCTCATGTTGTTAAGTCTGAAAATGCTTTTTATTGCCAGTTTTGCAAATAGCTGGGAACATAACAATCAAACTCTGCTTTTTTCCTCTCAGACACTAAGGATTGACAAATTGTTGTAAGTCAAACCCAACACAGTTCATAAGGAATATTTGCCTTTAGTGTCAGCAGATGTTGTGTTTAAACTGTATAGACAAGGAATGGAGTGGTGACTCATGGGTCACATTGCTCACAGAATCAGTGCCTTAATTATCAGTTAATAACACAAAGCATACTATAAAACAAAGCAGAGTGAAACACTTGAGAAGTCTGTAACAGTGCAACAAGTAAGATTAATTCTGCAATTTAATAAAATGAAACATTACATTTTCTCCTTTGTAAGGACCAGTAACATACATAATGACAGCTGCCAACAACTGAAAGATCTTAATATGTTCTAGTGAAGTTTCTTTCAATGGAATTTCTGCTTCATAAGTTTTCTAAACAAGAAAGCATCTGAGCTGCTCCAGCATAGAGCTTCTAAAGGCTATCAAATGGCACTTAAAACGCACACACATACACACACACACTGTCTACAACAAACTCTACCCCTCCTTTCCCCTCTGTGTTAATGGTACAGAGCATCTCCCCATAATTAAACTAAACCCTGAAATCTTGACCATTGTGGTTGCTAAAGATCCCATGCACTTTTGAGAAGAGGAGGGGCAGTAACCACAGTTTCCTCCACATATTCCTAGCCAGGTAATTGCCTGCCTAGAAATCACCCATCCAGCTTCCACTGAGTAAGCGATTTTCACTCAGCCTCTTACTGAAACTGCTGGAGGGCATTGCAGTCATGGGCTGACAGCTGTGCTCTGTCTTAATTCTCTCTTGCTTTGCTGGACATGAAAACACTGCTACCATAACACAATAAAATGAACAAAGTGACAGAAATATATTTGCCATAAAGTTTAGGAAGAGTAAGTAATCTAATAAAAGCATTTGTAAACCAGGCCATTAATCTGTACGAAAGATACTGCTGTGAAGTCGGTTGTCTGTCGTACCAGAACACTGAGCTGAGGTGAAAAGCTGATGATCTCCAGTTCACACTTTCAAAGTGAGCAAATTTCATCTGTATTAACCAGGGCAAGAAAAGGAACAGCCTGGACTAATTTCAAATGTCACCTGTGCAAGTAAGACAAAGCATTAGAAAGAAAAGTGCCATTCACCCACTTGTATTCTCAAGCATGCCTAGGAAAGGCTCTTCTGGTTTCTATCTTCTTGTAAATTGATGGGAGCCTACAGGAGTCTAAGATGTTCAGACAGAAATTCAATGATGGAGCTCAGAGTAAAATGACACATCTTCTCAGATACACTCCAGAGATATTTAATAGGTTCTGTCATAATCCATATGTTCTCTTCAAAAAATAGGAATAAAAAACAGCTGCCTTACAATAAATTCTAACTGCAGCATGAGTTAATTTTAAACTGATGTAACATTCAGTCAGTTTTCATTTAAAATGACAGTGGATATCTTTGCCAGAGTAAGTGTGGGTTTGTAAAAACGGATGAGGGACAGTAAATGTTTTTCCTTCAAGACAAATCTTTCTTATAGCATAGAGTTTTTAGATAATAGGTAATTGTTCAAGCGAAGAAAGAGTTTACATTTATCACCATGATGATGTATTACTAAAGTACTGTGCTTTGGGACTCTGTCAGGAATCCCTCAGGGATGTGGCAGAGCAGAGATTTTAAATGGTTCCTGATGCCAGTTCTGCTGGCTCAGGCCCTGAAACAATATGCTGGCTCTGGTGGCAGCAGGGTGGTCAGCACTGCCAGATGCTTGGGATGTGGTGCCCGCTGACTCCAACTACAGGTGCCAAAAAAAGGAGGGAAGCAGAAGGCTAGATTATGTTTATTTGTTTATTTCTACTATTTTAGCCTGAAAGAGTTGCCTCTGTGAGATTCCAAGTGATTTAGTTATTTTTAAATATCACCCCCTATGAACAGCAAAAAATAACAAAAATACAGATTGGAGTAACCAAGATCCATGTTACTGAATACAGCAGGCAACCCACTAATGCTCCTCATTCCTACTGTTCAAACTGTTCTCAGCCTCCTAGAAAACCACAAATGACTGAGGAATAAAGTAGGCTTATAGTGTGTCCCAGAGATCAACAGCTTTGACTATGCTAGCCCAAGAATGCAGTCATTGAAGGAAAAAAAGCATGGCATGTCTTGGCACACGTACTTGGAAATAGTATGGCACGTCAGAGAGACTGGGACAGATATGTCATTGAGACCCACTGGACATCTTAAAATGCTTTCAAAATGGTGTTTCTCCTTAGGACCCAAAAATAGCACATCAGAGAGGTAGCTATCAAATATACTCTCTTCACTGAGTTTCTGTCCCTGTTCCGATAGTGTTAAGGACTCAGTCCTTAATCATGGTCTTATACCTGGTAGCAAGGCTGACTAAAAAGACAGCGCAAAGAATGTCTCTATCCAAACAAGACAACCTCAGTGATCCATACAAAAGCTCCAAATGAGGTTTGACCAGTCAAGAGAGAAGTTTGGAAATCATTATTTGCTAGATGAACAGACCAGCTTAGTATCCAGGACTGGTCGTAATGTTATATAACGTTAACAACTATGGAGAAAGAATTTGAAATGGAAAACACAATTATGCCAAAGCTTGATGTTCCCATCTTTTGAATACTCTCTGCATCCTGTACCCCACTGAATTACACAAAGGTGCTTGGGGCATACACCAACTGCCATGCCGTGAGAGGTAAAGTAGGGTAGGAGCTTATTCTGGGAAAAGAACTGTCTTTGAATTCCCGTAAAATATGATAGGAGACTCTGATAGAGTTTTGTAAGATTAACAAATAGTGTTGAGAAGCAAAGAGAGAATGATTATTTTCTATAATAACAATGCACTCAATGTAATTATTAGGCACTGCATTTCAAGACAACCAAAGGAGGAATGTTTTGACTTAACACATAGTTAAATTATGGAACTCATTGAGATAGAATGTTGAGAAGGCCAAAGGCCTGAAGTGGCTCACAGAGGGATCAGAGAAGTTCCTAGAGGATATGTCCAGACACAATTGTTTATATCTAATTGCAGACTCAGAAAAGCCCCAAACTGTTAATTCCTGTGAATTATGAAAATGTACTAAGGGATAGATTGCTTCCTGAAACTTGTATTACACGCTCTTCTCTATTGCAACCAATGGCATCAAAGACTCTATGTAGGGCCAAAGTGGTAAAAAAAGTAGGGAAAGTGTTTTGTTTCCAAGTGGGAGGTGAGGTGCAAGAATGAATTGATGAAACAGGTCATGAACATAAAATGCAAAACCAACTGCATATTTTAAAAAGTAGTTTTGGTGAATAAACAAAAATGGACATGCTGTCATGGGTAAATCTGTTATCCCAAAAATAACATGCAAAATTACTTTTTCTTTGTGGTAGGCAAACTTAACCTTGAGTGGATGACCTACCTTAATTTTAAAATAATTGTTTTCCCTTTGTATATTTCTGACTATGCAAACATTATACACATGCTTACCTTTAAGCATGGGAGTGCTCCCTTGAGAGCCATGTATCCTTTTTTTCTGTGCTGTGTTGATATGATGTTTGCTGCTTTCCCTTTCAAATTTGAGTGAAGTGGATGTGTTTCAGACATAAATGACCATTATGTAACACCCTTTCAGTGGCTAAGAAATCTACTACAAACCTTTCCAACCAAAATCTCCTATCAACAGCTCCAGGATAGCTAATACTGAAGCAGCACTACTGTGTCAGTACCAGACAAGAGTGAACTCAAAAAATGTTATTTACTTGACTGATAAAACAAAACGGTTTTGGGGATGCAAAGGCAAGCTGTGTTTAACCATTGGCTGATTGGCAATGCAAAAGAATTTTATTTCATTTTACATTTCTCCTTGTGTGTATTTTCTCTCTCTCTTTCTTTCTGTCTCTGTCTTCTCTTTCCCAGAATGCACTGTGGCAAATAAGTGCAGCTTCCAAACTCTGGATTAGGCAGGACCCTGGAAGACACAGGGCTCCTGTTGATTCTTGCTATTCCTGCTAAAGAACTGCAGAAAAATGTGGTTATTCAAGATATTTCCTTGGTTGGACCTATTCAGTCCCTTTGTCACACAATAATAAAATATCTATATTTTTCATGAAGTCTCTTCTGTAGCTAATTCTTATGAGGGTGGAAACTTCTGGGCAAAAGTCTGCACATTGCACAATAAAAACTCAGATCAACACCTTCACAAATATTTTTGCACTGCTCTGTAAAATATTACTCAGTCCTTTCCAGTGGTCTGCTGGTTTGATCTGTTGTATATTGTCAAAAATAAAGGTCAGTGAGTTAGTGTTATTGATAAAGGAATAAGGGAAAAAATGTTAAAAGACAATCTGAATACACAATCATTTAAATGGGAAAACATCCATTTCCATGACTAGCTACTTTACATTGCAATAATATGCAAGTGAGTAGAAAGTGTCGTAATTTAAATCAGAGTACACTGTTTCTTTCTGGGGTTCCAGATTTGCACTGGAAGCCTGTTGAATGAGCTGGTTTATGCTGAAAGGCACACAATCTGAAAATGAGTGCTATGTGTCTTCCTGGAACCTTCTTTGTGAAGTCTGAAATGTAATTTGCAAGTGTGCAAAAGTCCTGTGGTAGGCGAAGCCATGCAGTGCTTTGCAGCAGAGAGAACGAAAGGTTGTGACTGAACGTTGTGGGCATTTAGGAGGGTCACAGCACGGGGAATGGCAGAGCTCGGGTCTGCTGGCTCATGGATCATTTGCTGTAGGCATTACATTTTATTGTTTATTGTGCGCTACCTGTGCAGAGATTCTGTTATCCCCACCTGCTCCAGTTAATTAGTTCAGGGGAGGCTGGTAACCCATGTTGCACAGGAAGCTGGATTCCTTTTGCCCTTGAAATCTATAAATCTGTGAGACATATAAAGGAACCCCTCTTAATACCATTAGGAGTCTTGACCAGTATAGGAAACTCTCTGAATGTACAGTACTGTGCAGTCAGAGCTGTTGAGCTTTGAGCACTGTGGTTTGCAGGGCATGATGACCATTTCCCAGGAAGATACTTAGTAAGTGACCCTGTGATGCTCATGTCACTGTTCTTCTTATATCTTAGCCTCTGAGCAGCCTCTGAGTAGCAAAACTTAACCTATTACCTTCCTGAATAATAGCAGCATCTACTCTTCCCATTTATGCAGAGCATCTCATTAGCAGAGCCTCAGCTGAAGTCTAAATGTGTTGGCAGAGAACTTGGTTTTCTGAGCTTTCCATGGTGGCCTACATCCATGCTGATGCTAACATGTGACCTGATAAAAGAAGCTTTCAATTTTGATTAAGACAAACCACATGAAGCAATATCAGAAGGTATGTGGAGCTTGGCCCAAGCCTGTTATGAGAATGGACTCCTGTCCTTGAAAATTCAAATGAAAATGTTTATAAGGAAGTTGGTAAGGTAGAATAAATCCCTCTAATTGAGTAATCTAATCTTTCAAACAATCTTTCTCAATGCAATGCTATTTACTTTGGATTCAGAGTAAAAAGGGTGTTAAAGGACCAGTGGGGCTTTAGGTTTCCCAGTAAAGTGGTGGCATTGTAGAAAAGGGGCAGAGTTTGAGATGGTATTTATGGAATAAAAATATCTATTAATAAAGCATGAAAAGACAGTTATGCAGCCATGATAACTCACTCACTGTGGGAATTCCTGTGGAAACACAATTCACATTAATTTTCAATCCTCTGTTTAATGCAGGATGGAATTAAACATGTTTAGAAAACTCTTCACATATAAAGTGTAGGAGGATAGAGGGGAGGCAGCAATTAGCAGCTGCCCCTGCACAGACATGCAGCAGCCCAGAGAACTTGAGAACTGAGGACAACTCCCTGAACTACAGTACATGCTAAAATTCCTTACTTTTGAATTCCTGCGCTGCAAGATATTCTTTGGGTGTTCAGAGGCTGGAAATTCCTGCAGGCAGTCCCAGGACATAACTTCACTATTTCCCATTCTCTCCTGCAGCCCTCTGATCCTGCGGCACCCTTCATACTAATTTCTTCCCCGCACCACTCACACAGGGAATGTTGGAATACATCGAGAGGAAAAACACACGCCCCTGCGTCCAAATGATGCATTTCTTCTTCCTGTAACAACTAGTTTGGCTCCTGTTCTTGTACTCTGCTACATTAGAGGTGATCACCTCTGCCTGCTTCTCCATCTTTGTATTCCACTTTGCACTTTTTAACAAAGTTGTTCTCGCTGCCTGTAACCCTCTGAAGCCACAGAGGAGGGGACAGTGGCAGCACATGGTCCAGCTATGACAGGAGAGTAGACAACTTAAATTTTCGTTTTTTTAAGAGCCCAGGAGGTATCATTTGGGAATGCTTTGTGGTAAGGAGAAGGTACATAACAGATTCTTCATTTACTTTTGATAACACCAGGCCTGCATTTAGCTTCCCTTTCTAGTCCTGTGAGTTCGTGCCATGAACTGAAACCAGGGGAGCTATTCCAAATTTACACCAGTGCAAGGGTTAGTATCTTGACTTTGCATGTTTATCAGTGATTGTTAGCCACAGTTTAATTTTAAATGCATTAATACCACCAAGACTTTTGTTTGACCACCCACTGTTCACAGCAGAATTGAAGTGGCATATTTCTTAGCCCCAAAATTGACACAGATGCTTGTGCAGATAAGTACTATGTTTACATTTCAGTCTGTGTTCCAGTGCTACTTGGGTATTTAAAACATTAATATCAAATCAGGTATAAACAATGTGAGCTAGAGTCATCCCTACTTTACAATAAATGTGTGCCACATAGTTATAAGGATTAACTGACAACCTACTATTTGTTTGAATTGCTAACCAACTATGTTTTGTTCTTCTTTGAAAAATCCAACATGTGCATAATGCCTTCTATTAAGTCTGGATGATTCTCTTAAATGGAAAATGCACCCTACTGACCTCATCTGAAAAAGCTGTTTCGACAAATACAAATTTACTGCAAAGCCATTTAAATTTCCTATCTGTTCTTTCTACACTATGTTTACTGAATGTGACAAGTTCAAGTAGATCTAAAGTGGATAATATTTTTCATCACGTTGTTGCTTTAATTGTTACTTTTCAAACTTCAGTTTAGTTTCCAAAATGAGCAGAAATGCAATGTAAAATACAATTTACTGACTCAAAATAGTCAGGCAATGGTCTTCTGACTAAAAAACAAGAAACTATTAGTTCATAATATATGTATTCAGTACTTCTATTCACACAATATGTTGTCTTGTAAATTTGAGAGACCCAAATGGACTTGACAGATACTCTTGTCCACAGCAACAGATGAAACTGTGAGAAGGAGGATGAATCAGTCTGCTTAGCCTGTGTGAACACCAGTCACTGTTTCTTTCCTGAGCTTGTTGCAAGGCAAGTCCCTAGAGAATGTAGGGAGCAGAGGACATATTGGCTCTGAGTAAAGATGAATTCATTTTTAGGAAGGAAGACTTTTTCCTTGGAGTTGGAAAAAGTGGTAGGTTTGGAGATATTCTGGGTTGCAGGCAGGGTAATAATGTACAGACTTACCTAGTTTGTGGCTCTGAAAAAAATCAGAGTAATTTGATTTTGGATTTTTTTTTTTAATTTCTTCCACAAATGAAATAGTGAAGAATCACTGCTTCCAGTCATTCTCACATGCAGAGTCAGTGAGGAGTTGGGGGTCCTGTGGGAGGGATGGGTGAGGAGGTGATGTCTTTCAAGAGAGAAGGGGGCTTTTAGCATCATCTTAATTTGCAGCATCCACCATGGGGTAAGATCTTACAAGGAGAGGTCTGAGCTCTCTTATGAGATGAAAAAGGTTGAAGAGAGAACACTACAAGCACCCAGAAAGTTCCCACTGACACTGAACTACTTCAACGACTTTCTTTTTCCCCAGCAGGTTATATGAACACTAAGGTACCACCAGAAATATCACACTTCAAGAATACTGGGGGGGAGAGGGAACTCTTAGAGTTTGTTTTAATGTAAAATTAAGAGTGCCAGTGTTGGGAAAAGAACATTACAGTATCTACACTGTAGGGAGAAATGCAAAGTGAATTTTAAATTTCTATATCATATAATAATCTGGTATTTCAATGTAGAAACTTTTCACGTTCTTATGCAAAACTTGCTATGTAAATGTCTATATCAGCAATGGAAAACTAGTAATACAGATTGAATGCCAACATCCAAAACAAGTATAGCTTTATATGTAGGACATTTATTCTTCTGTGTACATTTTTCATCGGAGTTTTCCTAAAATATTTTAGGCATCATGTATAGTGTTCATTGTGTCTTAGTGAAAAAAAAGGAAAGGTTTTATTTCCACTTCAATTGTTTATGTTTTCCTTTAAAGTGTAAAATGCCTTATCTGGTCAAGGTTGAGCCATTTGTGAACATATCAAACATTTAAGATAAAACTGTGCAAATGAGACTGATTGTTCATAAGCTGTCAAACAATCTGATTATAAAGTCATCTTATCAACACACTTAACTTTTTAAAACTCAGCAAATAGTTGGTTTTGTTCTGTGACTCATAATGTGGTGACTACTGATGAATTTCACAACTGCAAAAGCCTTACTGAAAAATCCTTGTCTTAGTGTGTTAGATGAATTAGACAGCTCTAACTCTTTGCTGCTATTGCAGCTACTATTTTGAATAATTATTTGTGTTATCAAAACAGTTGGGAACAATGAGTAACTATGACTGCACTATGTGAAGAGTCCTCATCTACCTCCCCGCCCCTGAAATACAGCCTGTGCCCAAAAGAGTCCAGCTGCAAGACAACACCAAGTGAGGCCCAGCTATGCTTCTGGGAGCCATCCCAGCAAAGGAGACTTTGAGAAAAGACTCTGAGGTATCTTTATGGGGAGGAGATAAAATTTTGCTGTTCCAATGAGAAACCCTAGAATTACTTACTTCAAAATATTCCCAACAGATGAGGTCGCACTTGCATACTGCTGGGAGTCAATTTAGTGGTGGAGGAGATGTATAAGTGGGCTGGAAGCAGGGTATGATTGCTTTGGAAGTGAAGGTAAGTATTCTTTACTTTGTATATCAAATAGAAGTGAGTGACCCCATAGAGGAGTTTATGCATTTAAAGGGATAAACTAAGCAGATTATCACAACAAGGTATCCCCAAAAGATATGATGGTACTGTGGGTTGTTTGTCAAGGGTAGAGAGAAGAAAATGATAACAACCAATGAGAGAGCTTGAACAACTTTTTCGCTGTCTGCCTAATTTTGAAAGCCCATTAGAACTGCCATACAAATAAAGCATTAAAGTTAGGTATGATCCTGATAGAGAGTCTCCAGTACAAACTGCAACTTAAGTCAATGAGCAGTTGATTGCCTCCACAGCAATCACAGGGTATTGCACTATTTTTCTTAAATTTATTGAACCTGACTGGCAGATAAAATGAAGCATGTGGTTCCTTTTAAAGTTCCAGAAAAAATCCTAGCTAGCTAGGTACATGCAGGTGATGTAAATCACCAAAAATGAATTCTGATGCCTAGGAGCAGAGGTTTAAAACCCTTCCAGCCTAAACAGGAAGATTAAGGTAAGAGCAACTCTAAGGTGAGAAGTGAACATTCAGAGCAGGTCAGGTGTGTTACTCTGCTAAGTTATGAGAGTGCCAGTAATTTGATTGCTAGTAACCGGGTGCCATTGGCTTATTGTTTTGGCTTAGTAAGAAATAAAATATTTTGCAATCTGATATTTGAACTATTGTGTTAGCCGCGGAACTTCTCCCTATAACTGGCCTAGTGCTATATATGTTTGTGCTAGTAGACGGCAGAATGACTGCAGCTTCAGTTTAGACTACAAGTATAGGGTATATGACTTCTCAGCATGGAGGTGGCTGATGAGTTTATGGATTAGGCTTCCTAAGAGAGAAAAGACTCATGCCACTCACTGTCAGACTCTTGTAACAGACAGAAATAGGGTAGGAAAACATGTTACATCTGGAGCAGAACGAACGCAGAGGTGGAGAGAAGATCTGAAAGTCCAAGTAAGCATGAAAAGCCAACTGGAACTCTGGATGCAGCTGGAGTTTGTTTTGGTCACAGGGAAATCTGGTTGCACTGAAGGACATCTGCAAGACAAATATGCAAACTAAATGTTAGAAACGGGTCAGGTTTGATTTCTTCAGTGAAGAAATGAGTCTCTTATTGATGAAGAAAAGTGACGGATGAAGAGATTCTTCAGATATATTAGTAGAAGACAGGGAAGAGGACAAAGAAAAGAAAGCTGGGGGAGCAGTGGAGAAATAAAGTGAGTAGACAAAGTCATCAGGTCAAAGAGGAATATTATATAGAGATAATGAGTGATTTCACTCAAGATCACTCAATAGTTTTCAGAGAGGAATTTTAATATGTGCACTGGTTTTGGCTGGGGCAGACAAATCTCTTCACAGTGGCTGGTATGGGGCTATGTTTTGGATTTGTGCGGAACACAAAGTTGATAATATAGAGATGTTTTTTTTATTGCTGAACAGTGCTTACACAGAGCCAAAGCATTTTCTGCTTTTTGTGCTACTCTGGGGAGTAGCCTGGGGATGCTTGGAAAATTGGGAGGAGACACAGCTGGCACAGCTGACCCCAAGTGAATGAAGGGATATTCCATACTTTATGGCATCATATTCAGTATAAAAAGTGGGGGAAGAAGAAGGAAGGGGATGTTTGGTCTGATGATGTTTGTCTTTCCAAGTAACAGTTGTGTGTGATGGGGCCCTGCTCTCCTGGAGATGACTGAACACCTGCCTGCCCATGGGAAGCAGTGAAATAATTCCATGTTTTGCCTTCCTCTTTGTACATGACTTTTGCTTCCATATTAAACTGTCTTTATCTCAACCCATGAGTTTTCTAGCTTTTACCTTTCCAATTCTCTCCCACATCCTACTCACGGGGGAGTGAGCACGCTCCTATGAGGGGTTTGGTTGCTGGCTGGGGTTAAACCACAACAATATGCCAATTGGCCTCAGGTACCATAGCAAGATGCAACCTCTTAAATGTCCAAACCTGACTGAGGTTGAACAAACACACTGGACAGCAGAAGCTGTTTTGTTAAGGAAAAGAGCCCTCTCCAGATAGGTTTCCTGTTCTGCTGTTCCTTGAGGCACAGTGTGCTCTGACTCAACACAGAGCTCCCATCAGTTTTGTCGTTCCTTAACAGTAAGCGAAGGAGGAAAGTGAGGTGCTGTGGTTAAAACCTTGCAGTCCAAGGAAAAATAAAAACCTCCTATTGCTTTCAGTAATTTCTATAGCATATTAAGGTCATGTTCAAATGCTCTTGTAAGTTTTCAAGAAAATGATCCTTGCACTTTGTCAATTTGACTCTTCCATCTCTATCAAAGCCATCACGTCAAGTAAAGAACTTAGAATCAGAAACAACAATAACTTCTGGTCAATGGCTAATGAAAGTTTGATTAAAACAACATAACATTAAGGAAATCCTTTTATGTCATATACAGATTATTCACCACTCACTGTCACATTGCAAGTGTGTACCTGTGGGAAACAGGCCAGTTTCTCAGATGCAGAAAACTGTTATATTGGAATACTTCAATATGGTGCTACTGTGACCTGGCAATATACACTCTTGAACTCAGATCAGAGTCAGATGTCAAGTGAATGATGTAGAAAAATATATTTGTGTTTAACTCATAGCTGGAAAGTCCACATATGAGTGAATCAGGTCTTACCACACCTTGATAAGTGGCATTTATGTACCCAAGTTAAGCACTTGAAAGAATATGCTTCTTAATAGAAAGAAGCATAGAAAGAATAGAATATATAGAAAGAATACAGAATATGTATTTCTGAGCCTCTAATGTTAATTGGCTGGTAGGACCATGTAGTCCATCAATTAACCCTAAATTATAGTTTTACACTGAAATATCACTAATCTAAAAAGGAATTGTTTGCAATATGTCAATGTGAAGAAGGACAAGAGGACTTTTTGTAGAGCTGACTGAGAACTTTCAGTGAAAGGAGGAGATCCTTTAGTTGGTGTTTGGTTGGGAAAAACATGGAGACCTGGATGCATTCATGATTTGAACGGGAGGAAAGAGGTGACCTGCACACCAGCTCAACCTTGTCCCTCAGTCCATAAACGATGAAGAACCAGTAGGGTATAATCAGGCTTTGCTATCCCTATTCTAATACTCTTCTGAAGTCTCTAACTTTCTCTGGCTCTGATGTCATTCATGAGAGTATGAATCAGAAATAAACCCAAACTCAGTGATACACAGTTCTGCATGGGTAAGAGGAAGGTTTCTCTTCCTTAGACAGGCATGCACCTTGACATCTGCATCCCTGTGGTATAAATATATTTTCTACAAGTGAACTATCATGTTTTTTTCTTGCTTCAGTCCAGTTTTGCCAATCGAAAACCAGCCTTGGGTGTGCATTGCACAGAGGCACAGAAACTGGAGAGACTGACAATTTCCCATTATTATGAATTATATTTTGTAAGAATGGGAACAGGAAGAAATCTTCAATATAAAGACATTATATTATGATTGCCCTGCTCTTAAAAGACTGTCTGAAGAAAAAAATGCCCCAAATTGTGGTATTAGAATAAGTGATTTATATTAATTTCCTACTCCAAGGAATGAGCAAACATTAAGCTAAGGAAACTGGAAACTAGAATATTTAAAGTACTCAATAAAAAGAATAAACCCACATTCCTTGAATTGACCTATTGTTCTTTAAATGCAGAGAAAAAAAGCAACTATCATAACTATTCATTGCTCTCTATAAAAGTAAAATATTTTTTCATTATAAGGAAAATTACTGCAAGGATTTAACTTAAAGTACTTTAATTGAGAAAACTAGACCCTTTTCCTACTCCTTGAAATAAAAAATCTTAAGCATTATATAGGAGCTTAATTTGTTATATGAAAAGACTTAACCTCTTTATCTCTAGAGAATTCTAGTTTCTCAAGCTGTGGACATTATATTCCATGTACTCCAAACAGTAGGCATATATAAGCAGGCATGTTAACTTTGTCTTACATTATTTGGGGACAGAAGTTACACATGTGACAGTTATATCTTAAAGCAGAGCTCTCTGAGTGTCAAAGATGATTTTGTCATGATTTCAGATATATATTTAGGTTCACCTTATTGTTTTAGGGCTGGATTGTAGGCGTCTTTTGCATGGATGAACAAAAGAAGAGAGGAACAAGGGCAGTCGTCTTTGTGTGGCCCCATACAATTGCACATACTTAGTTTGAGGAAGGAAGTGAGGTCTGTGACCCTGCCTTGCTCCACACTGTGGAGGTACACCATCCTAAAGGCAAACATTAATTGGAAGCCTGTTTTAGTTAGAAAAGGAAAGATACAAAAATTGGGTTTATGTGAAGGGAGCAGAAGGAAAAGCCAAGGGGAAAGCCAGTGAGGGTAAAAGAAGTTAGTGGAAAGCACTGAGTGTAATGACTGTGTTGCTCAGGGCGGTGGTGAAGGCAGATTTTGAACATGATTTGCTAGGACAACACAACAACACTTTGCCAACTTTTTGAAGGGCTGACTGTGTAAAATTCTTAGCTGTAGAACAGCTCTGGACAGATTTGAAGAGAGAAGGAGAGAGAGAGAATGGGTTTATGTTCATTGTGGTTCAGGACACACAGCTCTTACCCTCTGTTGTATTTTTAGGTGATATACCTTTGAAATGGGTATCTGATAGACTTTCTCTCCTGTCTCTTTTCTGCCTGCTGACCAGCATCCCTGCCCCTGTAAGGGGAACTCTCCAGCTGCCCCTTCACACTAGGTGCAGTTGCTATTGCATGATTCCCCATTATGTACCCTTCTCTTGCCATCGCTGGAAATAGTCATTAGCCCCCCCCCCCCAAGAGTATAACCTTTCTTTTTTTTCTCCCTGGTTCTGGTTTTGCTGCTGTTAGCCCTCCATTTACTCTGGAAAGGGTTTTCATATCCTAGTGTCTTTCAAGAAGTATCATCTTTCAACTGGAATATTATCTGAAGAAGACAGCTGGTTTATTGTCCTTACCTAATATAATTGTCCCCAAGTACACTTGCACATCTGTTACCTATTTATGTGTTAAGGGTCTCCCCCTGCCCCAAAGTGACTGAATTTAGAGATATTCTGCAGGTGACTAGTTTGCATGCTACAGAGGCAGAATGAGGTGTGAACAGTTCGATTGCCAGCAGGGAAGAAAAATTATTATAACCTGCATGGTTTATAAAGCTTTATATTTGGAAATCATATACTTTAACTCCAGTCTTCCAGGTAATTAATTGGTGGTAGGGAGCCAGTGGAGGAAGTGGATGGCTTTTGGTGCTCCTGCACTGTATTTTACTTCACACACATGTCTACATCATAACCAAAAGCACCTGAACATAAAAAAGATTCTGCAGCATCTTCAGAAACATCAGTGAGCCTTAGTAAAATAGCTGAACCTTGAGTCAGCCCCTTAGGAGCTGTTATAAAACCATTTTTGTGAAGTAAAGTAGAAAGATGGGTGGGAAAAAGAAAAACAGATTTTGTCACTCCCGAAATATGCTGAGATTCAACCTTCACTAACCCCATTGTGTAAAACATACTGAAAATTATTAAGAAAAAGCTTGCAAGGGTAAATATACTTATTCTCAATGAAATCAACACCATCAAACTGATTTGTAACTATTCCCTTAATACTGCTATAAACTTTACTGCAGTGAAAACACTGGCTATACGGATTGCTTTCCTCTTCCTCAGGATGTGTTTCACCTTTGTGGCATTGCCACCATAAATCTCATGGTCCAACAACCCCTTGTCTGCAAGTGATTTCAAGCACTATCATAAAAACGAAACAGACAGACTTAATTTGAGTTCCAGACTTAAGGAAACTCAACTAAAATATTAGCATAATTTCACTGAAGACGGAGGAAATTGTTAAAATATGTGTATTAGAGAGTGTCTGCAATTCAATACATCTCTTAGCTGGCTCTTGGGTGCCACCCAGTGATTGATTTAACAGCAGGTTTGTAATGGTGTCTGTGGTGCACCACAGGCCATGTTAAGAAGCAGCACTGATCACGGGAGATCAGAAAAAAGGATGTTAGGAAGTATAAGGAGATTCATGACATGTAAAATCTGAAGCTGTGAATAATAAGCTCTGTCTGATGTATTTAGTGTTTGCAGAATTTCTATGTGGAACAATACTACTATTTGTTTTCACAGGGACTGACTGATTAGGCAAACGTTGTGCATATTTCTTCCTGAAAGAAATTAAGGGAGCTTGCAGTCCTTTGATTTGTTGTTCTTTTCTCCTTCTGAAAATAAGTAGCTATTGTTTTAAGATCATAGTGGTGCTCTGCTTTCCACCAAAATAATAAATCCGTTTTCACACAGAAAGGGTACATGCTTTTCTGATGACCATTCTTTAAATAATGTTAAACCATTGAAAAAAAGCGCTAGTTAAATACTAAAAGAGCTGTGATGGAAATCTGGTAAAACAGCTGGTCCTGAAATTCGAAAGTCCTTTCAAGTGATACTGCATGAGAGTCTACCCTTGTTCCAGGGAAAAGTGATGGAGCACTGGCTGCTGCCCTGGTTTACAGGTCTTCTCAGGCAATGCTTGACAACAATTTACAAATATTGATGTGAAAAAGACTTCTCCTACAGAGAGCTATTTAATTGCACAGAAAACGATTTCTAATAGTTGAGTCAGAAAGATGGGATGTATTTTTCAAGGTGGAGGAATTGAAACAATCTCTCTCAAAGCATGGTTGATTCATCAATACTGGAGTTTTAATTGAGAGATAAGATGTGTTTCATAAAGTGAGGTTGCAACTGAAACTAGGATGGTTTTAGTCTAAAAATAATTAGGTCAAAGAAGTAGAATTAAATAACCAAAATGGGCCCTTCTGGTCTCAAAACTTATTGCTCTTTAGAGTGGGAGAAAATATTACACAGGCACAGTGCCAGAGTTTTACTCTGTGTGTCAGCACAGTGCCGGGCTGCTATGCTACATACTGGCATCTCTGCAACTCTCTTCCCTAAAATCGTTTTCAGCAACTTAAAATTTTACATGGTGCTTCACCCTTTGAAAGGTAGATACTCTCTCCAACCTAAAACTGAAACTCTCTTCTCTTTCTCTTATGTTCACATTAGCTGTGTAGGTAGAAGCTACCAAATTAATGAGTGAATTAAGAATGCACGAATGCCAGGAAATTAAAGATTATGGCCCTAATTTCATATACCATAAAATGTCATTGTGGTTTCTTAGAGGGCTTAACAGAGTTTATTAGTTAGGGAGACAACTTTTTCTAGAGATTTATCATTAGATATCATGTTTTGTATGATTTTTTCATTACAGAAGTCAGTTTGATGGAATAAAATAGAAGTATGTTTTGAGTAGACTGGGAAGTGACCAGCAGGTCCAGTGTTAGCACCTTCCCCTTCCAAGCAAAGAGGGAGGTTTGAATTGAATACCTTTGGGCTGCAAGGAGAGAACAGGATTCTGTCAGCCTAATCTCATTATATGTGTAGCCATTACAGTCAAAATGAGTTTCCTCTGTCTTAGTTTGGGTTGGAGTCAAAGCCAGTTCTCAGAGGAAAAGGGTCATTACATTAAGGTAGTAAGTTACTAAATTGACCTTCCTATTATACTGGGGTATGTATATTTATGTTTTCTTTAACCATAGGAGATGAGATGTATAATTCAGGTATTGTTTACTGACTGGAATTGGACATTATGTTCTGATGAATGAAAAAAAAATAGACATTAAAATGAAATCTATAAAATATTAATTGTGCAAGAAATGGGCTGGGACTGAGATTTTGTCCAGAACACCCCCCCACATTGAGAAGATGCAGCATTAGGCCAGCAATTTGTGGCTCAGGCTCATTTTAATGAAGTGAAATGAATAAATATATGTCATAGAAATCAATATTCTTTTGGCCACGATCCTACAAACATATGTGAATAATTTTGTGCATATGAGTTCAATTAGATTATTCATGTACACAGTGTTAACTCAGATATGCAAGTGTTTGCATTATTGGAATCCCAGTTTATGGATGTTCACAAAATCTGCAAGGAAAAGCTCAGATACTACAAATGTTCACACAAGTAAGAGTTTGCAGAGAGGAATACAGCCCTTTTGTGCTCACATGCATGAAGTTGCTTAGAGACTTCTACAAACTGCTTTGAAAATCAAGGAAGGATAAGTTTCACATGTTTCAATATTTTACATGCTTAAAATATTTAATTTGATCAAGCATAATTAAATATCAATTAATTTGATGGCCAAAACGGAAGCTTTTTATTAAATCTGTAATGCGTTTGATATACAATTCCTAAGTTTTAGCCAATTTACATGAATTCAAAATGTCTTTTTATTTTATTCCCTTTGCATCAGGCTGTAAGAAATTTTGAGCCATCTCAGCCTATATCAGCATACAAAAATGCTAGTTAATGAATTTCTACTTTAAATAATACAATATTACCTAGCAGTGGCTGACTACTGCAGCACTTCTTTACAAATGTGCAGATAATCACAACATCATGATGAAAATACATTTTTGTATTGAAAAATTAAGCACACAAAGGTAACTCAATAAAGTACCTGTTTATTTAAGG
Source organism: Oxyruncus cristatus (assembly GCA_013399855.1). Classification (NCBI taxonomy): domain Eukaryota; kingdom Metazoa; phylum Chordata; class Aves; order Passeriformes; family Cotingidae; genus Oxyruncus; species Oxyruncus cristatus. The sequence goes on along the minus strand of VXAY01005403.1, from coordinate 332,122 downwards.
TTTCATAATCCATAGGCTTAAAATAGCTTGCGGGCAGGCAGGGTTAAATGGTGCATTTTTGTTGTGCAGGCTGACAGGAGGTGTCAGGCAGCCCAGGGACCAGGTCAGCTCTGGTGCTGAGCTGTTCTTGCCATGAAGTTTGGCTTGTGCTTGGTGCTGGGAAGGATGCAGTTCTGGTATGAAAGCAAGGATGCAGGGGCAGCATGGGGCAAGGTGGGCTGTGCAAGGGTTGGGGCACCAGCCCAGGAGACCTGGCTACAGATAAAAAAGGAATTTCGGTGGCAATGTGAGGAAAATAACATCCTCTCTTTTCTCTTTCCCTCCTTCTATGGAAAAGGTAGGCATAATGGTACTTTTCTATCATGCAGGGGCAAAAAGCAGAACCTGAAGACTTTCTCTTCAAGCAGGTGAACAGTGCATCCATCATTCAAGAATCAGTCAATAACCCTTAATTAATTAGGGAACTGAATTAAAAAGTAATAACTAAAGCTACAGAGCACATGAAAGACTAGCCAAGGTGTAAACCAACAACCTTCCACTGAATTTTGAGTCAAAACCCAAGGATATAGTAAGCATAATGGTATATTAGTTTGATGACAAAGAGAAAAGAAACTTATAAGACCAGGAAGGAGAACTGGAACAAGCCCTGTAAGTTGCTGACTAAGAAAAAGTTTGAAGAAGGAGTTTTTCAGTTAGGTCCTGGCACAAAGAGGCACAGAGTTCTCTGCAAAAAATCTTCACTTTGCTCTTTAGCCATTGCCTGCAAGTACAAAGGATTCTGTATACTCTTTGGAAATGAACAAAAATCATTAGATTCTCTTGTAGAATCATAGGATCATGTCATCTCCTTGCTCTCTAGTGAAAAAAAAAATGCAAGAAATTAAATCTGTGGTAGCCACATGAGATGAAAATGATGTGTCACATGTTAAGACCTCAAACACTATGGGGCTGTGCTTTAATAGTATCTACCTGCGTGATTACCTCTGGCTCAAGAGAAAGGCAGCAGCTTTGTTCCTACATTGCTCATTCATCCACTCAGTCACAATTGAAAGTTTTCAGTCTCTCTGTCCGTGCAGGACTAGTCTAAAGCTGTAGAGAACTGAATGCAGGGCTACAGCGAGCTTCCTCCTGTACAGGGCAGTCACCAATGCTTCTTGGCTGCTGTCTCTCACCTCAGCCACATCTAACTTAAAAAGGTGTGATAAAGGTACTGTAACTTTCTCAGCAAAATATGCTTTAGATCAACTTGTTATTGAATCATTGTTTATCCTTGAGAAACACTTTGTTAGCAAGAAACTTTCCCCCTATCTCTCCAACATCTGCTAACTGAAAATGCTGAAGTCTTTTTTTCCTTTCCCAGTTTTTCAAACTAATATTGATTTTGCTTCAGCTAAAAATAGTTCACTGGGAAAATGTCATTTAGAGGTGCCAGCTGACTAAAGAAGAAAAAGGATAGCATCTCATAAAATACAGAGTAGAACTGAAAATTCAATTTTAATATTATTCTGCTACTCTCAGTGGATTGTGTTAAATTTTATATTCAAGGAAGTATGTATGATAAAATGTTTCTACAGTTCTACGGCTGAGCAGAAGTTTGTTAGAAAGACTGTTTTTAAAACTGAAAAAATATAGCAGATTTATTTTAGTTTTGTCTACCGAGATCCATACATTTCACGGTAACTTTGCAGTGAAGCATACTGAAAAGGCACCAAATTCAATAGAGTCTGACTCTCACTCTGACAGTTTTTGGGCTAGCCAGAAGTATTTAAGGCAATAGTCATTTTACTAGAATGCCACACTGCATCCGTTCCTACCATACGAGATCACAGTCCTTATGCCATTAAATGTGTCTGTGTCATCTACTGAAACCTTCTTCCAGAACTAATCTCTCTCCTTTTAGAAATAAGGCTTCCTCACTCCAGCTGCTGCACCCTGACCTGCCTTGGTTAGTCCCTTTTCTGGCAGCAGGACAACAAACCTTGCTCAAACCAGGACTTTTTCTCTACTTGGAACACAACTGTGAGTGTAACAAAGTTCACTGTTCAGGCCACTCCAGCAGCAAGTAACGTGGTTCCCAGCAGTGTGCTGCCTCCCTTGACTGACTAGTGTTACGTTTGCTTTGCATTTTCAGCTTCCTCCCACGAAAAGAAGTTTAGGCACAGAGTGTTTTTTGAGTATGGTTTTATTTATTTTAGTGTGTACAAGATTGTGTCTGTCTGATATTGGTGGCAAGGTGGAAGGGACTCGCATTGGAGGTAAGGAGAACACTACAGGGCCATATTCTGTAGTTTTGAAAGGAATTTTTTTCTCCCTGTAAATGAGTTTTACACCTATGTAGGAGGTTATGTAGTTTTGAGTTATAGCTGTATTGGCAATTATCTTGTGTAAAGCACTGCTTCAGATATAGGGAAACAAGCCCACTGAAAATCTTATAGATACATGCTGAGCATTTGAAGTAATAAGTATCTTTGTTTTCCTGGATAGTCTGTGGGAACTTAGTGTCTGTATGGGTCACATCAAAGATATGCTAAATTTACTAGTGGCTGTGGCTACTGGGTCCTCCAGCTTTCTGGAAAAGGTCCAGAGCTGAATACTTAGGAACAGCCCTCGTATAGAAAGTTACTTCACATGATACTGCTCTCTGTCTTAAAGCTACTGGCAATTTACTGCTTGGAGATTTCCTGGGATGAAAGTTGAATCTGTGTCCTTGTATTTAGTAACTGTTGGCAGACTTCTGTTATATACATTTGTTTCATCTACTTATTAAACAATTCCTACTTTTGATATTTACTATGTCCTGTGGTATTTGAATAAAAAGAATTACTCTAGAGATTGCTTCTTTTAAAACTTCTGACTGGTCATTTTTCTTGGTGTGCCCAATTTCTGTATCAGGAAGGCACTCTGGAGAGTAGAAAACAAACCTGATGTGCTTATACGAGCCAGTGTTGATTAAAAGCTACACTGTAGAGTTCTGCATTTGATTGAAGTAGTGCATTATTCCCGTAGCCCCGGCATGAATCTATAAATTAGTAGATAAGGGGGCGTGAGCAAATGCCAATGAAGGGAGAGGTTAATGTTGCTCAGTCCCCAACGTAAAGAGCTGCTGCTTTAAATAAACTCTCTCATTCCTTGTGATCATAGATGGATTACATGATCCATCCTTGAACCTGCAGGATCATAATACATGACTGAAATCTCTTGTAGAAATGAATTTGTTTCGGATCATCTGAAATGCAGAGCATCCTTCTAAAGACATCAGAGAGAAAGAGATTAGGACCTCTCCCCAGGTTTCTTAGTTGAAAAGTGGTTGGGAACTAAGAGAATTCTTTCCCACCTTCCAAGGTTGTCCCACCTCTAAAGACAAGGAACTCCTTTGTGACGGTTCAGGTTTATGGGACCTAAAGATTTCAGTTCTGCTTGGGCCATTTTATGTAGTTTGGGGCTTTTTTCCCCCCAAAAATGTTATTGCTGAACTAGATTTTTCTTTGTTTGTGATATTTTGCTAATAGGCATCACTGTACCAAGTCTCTGTTTTTGGCCTCACCAACTCTTAATTGAATGTGTCTCTCTCTGGAAAAACTACTGCTTCATCTTCTATGCTTTAGACATGGATTTGTTGACCATGTCCCTTACGATAAGGAATTTAAGTGTATAAGTAATCTCTCTCCTCAGTTACTACTTGAGAAATTCTTCTGCTGTAAATGAGTTGGAATAAAACCTTTCATTTATGAGTGTCCTCCCTTATATGGCACTGAAAAATGGCTTCCTAATAACTGAGACCAGACCATCCACTAATTCAACACAGGCCACTAAGTGACTGGCAAGTACTAGAGAAGTGCAAGTAAGAAGTCTTATTTCTCTCTGCAGATCTTCAAATCCATCTAGTTATCTGTCCTCTAGGCTTCTTCTTGCCATGGAAGACTCAAAACTGGAAAAAGTCTTCCATTACTTCTAACTCCATATAATGCCCAAGCATTTTTGACAAATGCTTTCAACTGTAGTGGCAGTGCTGAGCCGAGTGTTGCCTACTTCCAGAGTTATTAATTGTCCTGTTGTCTCTGGGTTTGATGGCAATAAAGAATTAATTTAAGAAAAGTCACTCAAGTAGAATGCAGTAAAATATTATGTCTCATCACCATAGTATCAATATATTGGTACCTGTACTGGGAGGATTAGGTCAAGTTATGGAGTAATTAATAATGTTCCAATAAAGTTCCTGCAAAAATCAACGCTAGACATTTTTATGTTTGTGTTAATCTCCGGCAGCCACAAAAAATAGACTTTTTCACTTATTTCCTACTCCAACCAAAATAACTGCTATTTCACCCTGATGCAGGGTATAGTATACCAAATCAACATGACCAATTATACAAAAGTATAGTGTACTTTAAAGCACAACTTCATTTCCATATGTTTAGAGTCTAAGTGTTTTTTCTTAACAGGTGTTTCTGAGTGCATTCCTTAGCATGACCAACCATACAGAACATTTGGAGGATTTCTATCCACATTTAGAATCAGAAACAAAACATTATTAGAGGTTACGTCTTTCTTTATTCCCTGTCATACTTGGACACACATGAAGAGAATGGGGAATTAACATGGATCTGTGTACTGTAGAATAGATACAAAAAACTATATAAATTGATGCACAAAGGTTTATTGAAACTGCATTAAAATGGATGAAAACAGACAAATGTTTATCTGCTGAGTGACACTGAAAACTTGCACCTTTGAATGTTTTGGCTGCAAAGGCTGACAGTGATAAATCACTTTCCAACAGCTGTGGACAGCTGTGTAAGTCCTGGGTCTAGAGAGCTTAATTGGGGAAGTGTGTTATAAAATTAAAGTGCCAATGGCTCATTAAGTTATGTGGTGACTTTGTGTGGCAGGCCAATAATACTGCATTCCAGGCTTTGGGAAAGGACATGCCTAACTCTCTGTTAATTAAGGGCTTGTCAAAGAATGCAATTTTGCCAAACTGCAATGTTTTTGTAGGAGAGCATCTGTGAAAGAAGACTCAGAGGGAGAAGCTATTTACAAACAAGAGTTTATTGTACCTAGAACAAATTTCTACCTCTTTATGTACTACCTCTTTATACACTGATGCCCTAGGCACTTTTGCCTCATTTATGAACTGCAAGATGTATATGTTAGATGCAGAGAGAAGACTATCAAACCTGCTTTGATAAATAACCCATTCTCTGGAGAGATTAAATTATTACCAACACAGACACATTTGTAAAAAATTCCACCCAACCATTAACACACCTCCCAGCATAGAGAAAAAGACAGGTTTCCCAGGGTGACCAGAGGATTAAAAATCAGAGACATGAGGGAATTGAAATGGGGTGGGCAAGGTGAATTGTATTATAGCCATAAAGATTATTTGCAGGAATGCTTTGTCATCTTCTAAATATATTGTTGACACTGATTTGTTTATATAGCAGGAATTATATTTGGCATTTAAATCTCTAGTGAGCTGCAAAACAAGAGTGAATGACCCTTGCTAGAAATGCTGTGGACTGTAGAATGGGGACAGGGGGAATGTAAACTCAGAGGTAGTCTGCAATCTCACTGCAAATATGCTGAATACTGCCTGGGCTGAGTGCGACCTGCTTCACACTCCCTCCTCTCTGCAGGGGTTAGAGAGCCACCAAACATGAGTCAGAAGATTTTCCTCTGTCACTGTTAGAGGGCTAAGGCCACGACTCCACATAGCAGTTTGGCTTAGAAACAGGCTGGAACATGTCCTCTGTTAGACTTGACCCGCATGAGCTCCCTAAAATAAATTCAAGTACAAAAGTGCTGAAGGAGGGACCAAAATGTGAACAACATAATGAGAGAGATGATCGCAACGAATTATTAAGCAGTCTTCAAGTGGCAATGTGGAAATTTGAGACACATTCTCACAGTTTCTTTCTTTTCTCCACCCAAATATTTTCGTTCACATTTTAATTAAAGATTTATGTCAAACTGCAAAACATAAAGCTCATTCATACCTCTGTCTTGTTCTTAAACTGCTTAATTGCATTGCTTGGGATTTTCCCTCTTCACCACTTCTGCATAAATCTTTGATAACATTTAGCTGTGTGATACGTTAAGGTGGGAAGTTCAGTAGTTATTTCTCTGTTTGCTTCAATCTAAACATCATTCACTAATAATGTCAACTGTAAAAGACATCTTGCCTAGAGACTTTATATTAGAGATATTCACACTTACCTAATCATAAATCTGAAGTAATCCAAATTTCAATACAGTTCAGGATTTATATCAACGGAATAGAGTTTGTCCCAAATATGCACCAACAAACAGGATACTTGGAGGTGTTTTAGTAAAGGTTTGGAGCATAGCTGTCATTCTGTAAAATTGTAACATGATGGAAAAGGGATAATTTATACATATGATAAGAGAATTTTCTCTGCAAATTGGTTATTGACTGTCTTGATAATAGACTGTATATCAGTTTTACGTGCAAGACTGACTTTACTTGTGAATTTGAAGCATCATGCTCCCTGTTAGAAAATCAGAAACTGCTTCTGCTGAAAAAAGAAACTTTGTAGTACTTAGGGACAGGTTTTAATTTATTGTAGTCCTTCCCATATAACTAACTCAGCAAAGTCTATTTCTTCCTGAGTCTAAAGACCAGCTGATGTGTTTGTTCACACGTTGTTGTTCTGTGAACTATTTATTGCTGCTTGTAAAGTTTGAATGGGTATACTGTAAATATTTTCACAGAAGGTAAAATAGTCCTTATGTGGCATCTAATGAAAACAATTCAGTGTTCTGTTCATACCACAGAAATATATTGCACAGAACAAACCGCAGTGCTGACATGGGTATATTATATACATGTATAAAATGTTGTTTGTTTGGGTTTTTATTCTCACTGAGGGGAATATAGTTTACTCCAGTTTTTCAGTTCTAAAATTTCTACACTGTGATAATCTTCGTTGTGTTTGCTAAGAGCTTGTTGAGCTCCCTGTCTTGGGAATTCATTGATGCATCTCATTAATCAACTAGTGACAATGCTGTTGAACAATGCAAGTTGAAATATCTGTACCTCTAGTGACCATCTGGCAGAATGATGATTTCCCATGCATAAGTTACAACACTTGGGGCTGAAGTGTGTGTGGCCATTCTTCCTCACAGTCTTTCTGTCCACTATTTTCAAGACAGAGGATGCAACTGTGGTTGTACCTTCACTGCTATTTAAACTTAGGACTGGTACCAAGGTCTGAATTGACAATATCTATTTGTATTTGTGTTTTAACTCTCTCAGGGAACATTCCTGGTCCTTCAAGGAATAATTAAAGCCCTATCATTTCTCGAAATAGCCACTGTATCCTCTCATAAAACCAAGATGTGGGGAGGCGAAATTTCAGTGCTAAAGGTGTGCCATTTTTGCATCCTCAGCATGTTAATTAACACCCTTCCTGCAAAGTACAACCTGGCTCTGTTTCAGTGCAAATAACATCAGTCAGCTCAAGTCTTTCTCTGCAATGAGTTAATTTAATCTTTTTGACTCTGTGCTGACAGAGATGAAGAGCTGTCACAGGGACATGTAATTCATTTCATGTGAAGGATTATAATAAACTGACAAGAGGCAGTAACCTCTTAAAATGCTACTGCTCTTTTGCAAGAGAGTGACTGACTATAGGCTGAGTTTCTGTGTGGTTCACCCTGTTATTTTCCATCCATATCATCTTTTAGGAGGAAACACACATCCTCTCTGTGGCTTAGGCATGTGATTTTTGCTTGTAAATGGTCCTGACCTCGGCCAGTGTATAACAGGTACAGAAAGCAGAGCTGATGTATAGCCAAGCATATTCTGCAGGCATGTCCTACTCGTAACTCTTGGCTGAACACTGCAAGATAGGAATGCAGAAGTCTCTTAAAACTCAGGTCGACAAAAGCAACAAAACTTTCCTGGACTTTTCTTAGTGTAGAAAGACTATGAACCACACTCTATTATATTTGGATTTGCTTAAGAATGTATGTTGCATTCCACATAAGTCATGGTTTCAGTGTTCTGTTTTTTCCATCTCACTGTAAATTATTAGGAAGACCCTGATGTTCATTTTCAGTGATACCGAAAAGAAATACACTTTCCAGCTACTGTATTACATTTGTAAAAGAGACTCCAGAATTCTCTGTGATTACAATAAAGGAATTTGCAGGTGTTTGGTCAGCCTGAGTATAGCCAAAAATTTAATAAACTGGACAATAAAATAAATATGTCTGGTGTACTGGGTTAAAAATATGCATTTTAAAGAAAAATTATATGAAGATAAAAATGCAAGCAAAGAATAGCACCAACAAAAAGCATATTAGAAGAAAAAAGGTGCAATGCATTTTCCTGCTTTGCATAGTATATGATAAATTGGAAAGGAGAGTGGGGAAAAGTGAGAGAGTTACTTAAAGGTCAAGTGCAACTTTGGGGCTGTAACCAACTTGGTTATATTTGCTGTTGAACTGGGGAACTTCAAAAGCGCAGACTGGTGACTGACATTGTGCAGACAGAGAGGCATTAAGGCTTCTTAAGCTGATTTTGATGATATTCAGCTATTTGACAACATTCTCCCCTCAAAATACTTGGCAAAGAGAACAAAAACAAAGAGGTTTTCTTTTGCAGCATGGCTTCCTGGGCAATCATCGGTGCATTTAGTCTAATAGAATATCCCAAGCAGTAATCCTTATCACTTCTACTTCATTCCTTTCAGTCCAGACTTGGAAGATTACACAAAGGAATTTTCATGGTCTTTTTGTATCCTTGTACAGAGAGGAAAAGTCAACAGGTTAAATGTGTTGGTCATTGGATTGATCTAGAGCCTTGTATAGGTAACACCCTTACTATATTGACATCTCTACGCAGTGGGACATATGTGCCCCTGTTAAATGTTTTTCTGTCCTGACAGCAGTGGAGCAGGGGCTTTGCTGTATTGATCCACTGTTCCAACCAGAAAATCACATTTTTCCCAGTGTTTCCGTAATTTTCTACTGAAAGTGTTTGTTTTGTAATGCAACAAGTAAACTGCACTCAAGTAGATACATTCTAAATCATGCATGTATTTAAAAGGTAAAAAATGAACTGACAGAAAGATACACAAGTTGAAACTGTAGTTTCGTAGATACCTTAAAATAACAGATGTTATGTCCACTATAAAGTGGACATCAACTTTCAAATGCTGTTAGTTGTGACAATCTATTCTTTCTTACATATAAACTACAGTATTTATGTAAGATTAGAAATTTTCTATTAAACCAGTATTTGAGTATACAGAGCTCTGAAGGACCCTTCTGTAAACTAAAACTAAATCTCCTTTTCATGGTTTTACTACTGCTTCTTCAACACAATGTCAATCATTCTTGTCTCAGCGGTCACTAACCAGGTTATTTGTGTGTTTCCACACTGCTGCATCACAAAACATCATGCCCACTTGCCTCAAAAAGATAATATCTAACACATATGGAGACTGCCTTTGATCTCCACGGTCTATCTAGAGGTCACAGACCTGTCTTCTCCTCTCCCTCACTTCAAATAGCCTCTTTCATTTACTGTGAAACTAAACATTGGAAAGACAAAGGCAAGAAAATAAAGGCACTGATTTAGTAGCACTTATATGTTTGGCTATTTCAAGGTAGATTTTACTCTCTTAGGTCACATTATTAATTGCCCTGCATTTCTGCATCATGGTATACTGTATTTATTTTCATGCATGCAGCCTTCAAAATTCAAGCTGCTGTTTAAATCAATATGTGCTTTGTTCATAACTTAATAACCATTAAGAGTCTACTAATCAATTTGCAATAGTCAGCACTGAATCCAGTTCTGTGGGAGCTGCATGGGAAGGTTTGGTAATTTTACTTTTCAAAAATAGATTTTTATTTATCAACATAAATTTGTTAATGTAAAAGGAGTACATTGGATGATATTTTAAATTATTTTGAAGATAAATCTGGATGGAAGAGTGAGGGAAAAAAGTGACTCCATTAGAAATTGCAAGGGTCTTATGGAACAAAAGATTATACCACTCTACCCCGAACTACTGGTGAAGGATTATGTGGCAAATCATTTCATAGCAATTGCCAAAGGAAAACATTTTTTTTTCAGATGCAAAAGCCAGCCATGTTTCAGTCACAACCATTTTTGTTTTTGCTAATGGCTGATTCAGAAAAGCATGTCGGTACCTAAGGAGAGAACTGAGCAGCATGTAGTCACGTGTTGCTCAAAATCACATGTTCAAAACCCTATTCTTGAAAGTGGCTCTACCATTAAGACCTCTCAGTATTGACCCTACTGCTCTGCAGGTGCTTCAGGTTCTCTATATTCTCACTCTGATGCTTATAACATCCTCAGCTATCACCCTCTAATTACTTACTGACACTCAGTAGACATTTAAAAACAAGGGGCTTATCTGCCTAACTCCTTTCAACATGTCAAGTCAGTAAAAGCTTTCTAAGCACATTTAAAGAATGAAAGTTTTGCATGGAGTATTGTAACAATTACTGAATTTTTTTTCTTCTTAACTACCCAAGGACCAGGATAGTCATCCAAATTCCATTATCTTCAATGATGGAAGAACTCAAACTTCCACAGAAGAAGCCCTAGATGTGAGGTCACTGCACGTATTGTAGGAAATTTGGCATAAATGTTGTTCCTCTGCCATTAAAATATATAGAGGCAAAGATATCTCTATGATCTCACAAATTAGTGGCTAGGTCACTCAAAGTGTGCATAGCAGAGAAGCCCTGGTCCTAGGTCCACCTTCTCTTGCAATTATTTAGGGATTATTTCTGCATTTTACATTAAACCATTTTACAAAATTCTGGTATTGAGATGATTTCCACTCCTTTTAGGTGAATATGCACTCTTTCTTATGAGTTTTTTTTAGCCTCATCAGAGAAGTATTTCCTATGCAGTGGACACACGAAACAGGAGAAGTGAGATCCAAAATAGCCTCTGGGTTCAGGAACACTTCAGGGAGACGTTCAGTGAGAGAGAGCTGAAGAGAGTGAATCTGAACATCTGGACCACTCACACCTTGTATGATGGCTTAAGTAACTGGAATATTAATTATGAGCTGTGTCTATCCATCTTTTTTCATCAGCTCATTTTTCAAGATAACTATTATATTTCTCAGTCTGACTATGAAAATAAGTGAAGTCTCACCATTGGGAAAAGATATTGTACCAGAATCCCAAGTAGAGGACACATTATTTTGGAAGATGGTGAGATTTAAAATGCTCCTGAATGTTTCCTCAAATTTATTTCCTGCTCAGAAGGATGATAATCTTCATTCCTGTCCACAGGTGTCTGTGTCTCCTCTGAAAATCAAGCATATGGCTCAGAGAGCTGGAACACATCTGGGAGCAAGCATCCTGGAGCAAGCATGAAGCATTGAGCATTGCATCTCCTTTGTGACATTCTGCATCTACTTAAAACAGATGGAAAGAAAGATGCACATATGTAATGCCATCAGGAGAGAGCTGTATTTGTGTGTACTCTCTGCAAGAAACTGCTTTACACCAAACAAATCAAAGAGTCTCCTTAGTCAGCAATGTGTAGAGGTAGAGTTCTAGGATGGAAAAAAAAGACATTACTTTGTGTACATGTAGATATTTCTATTCGTACACACCCTCCCCCCCGTCCTTTACTTGAAATTTCCCCAATAGAACGTTCGCTTCCTGAGCCTCCCAATTTACGTACAGCTGGATACAGCTTTAATTCCCTTGGTCAACCAACAAACCAGATTTACTTCCGATGTGTCAATAACCTTTTTGAGAAATTTTGTGGGATATTTTGTAGGTAATCTTAAAGCTAGATAGAATTGGAATTATGTCCGTCTTGTCTCTGTGGTTATAATAAATTACAGATGTATTTCTTTTTCTTGATAGAACTAATTATTCTTTAATTTATGTCAGATATCTCCTGTTAACTATTAGTCAATATATTTCTGAGCCTATTACTTCTCTAATTAAGTCAGGGAAGAGGTGTTAGCAACTGATCCTAATGATCTTTCTGCACACTGATAAACTTTGCTGATGAAAGCAAAATCTTAAGTAACATTAATACTTTAAGTGGTATAGATTTTATCTGTGATATTTAAACACATTAAAGGGAATGGCTGAAGAAATAGTCGATGAGTTTCAATGTGAGCAAATGTTAAATGATGTATTCAGGAGCTAAAAATAGTAGCACTCCTGTACATTGCTGAGTAAAGAGTGGAATGCTGAGACAAAGAAGGTAACTGAGTGGATTGGAAAAGTAGGGACATGAGGATGGAGTATGTTGCTCAGCTGCAGTAAAAAAGGTTCATATGAGAAGAAGAGAAGCTCTGCTTGGAGAATCTTCCTCTGAAGTTTTTGCATCCAGATTTGGCCTAATGAAGTGTGAGAAAGCATCTGCAGAAGGTCTGGAAACTGAGCAGAGGTTAGTGAGGCAATGACTGATTTTTTGGAGTTTAAGCCTAATATGCAGATTATATCCAAGGAAAAAGTAACAAAAATAATTAAAGTCATGGGAACCAGAGAGACCTCAATATGAGGAAAGATTAAATATGCTACAACTATTTTGTTTGGAAAGTAAAAGGAAGTAGGACATCAGAATTAAAAATAACAATAGCTAGAAAGCAATGTAGTCTTTCCAAAATGTAAAGAATGAAAAATAATTAAAGAGGAACAGATAAAGAATAGTGAGCTTAATATGCTATTTATGCAAATAACAAAATCAACTCCCTATTATAGAATGTTATTTTTTAAAGTTTCCTGGTAAAATCAGAAAGAAAAATAGACATACGTGAAAATGCTTCTTGAACCACAAGGACAAAACCAGAAAGAACAGGAAAAGACGGTCTTTTTTTCTCCTTGCAAGAAAAGTGACAGTTAAATGCAGTTTTCAGCATGAGATGACATTTTGGAAGACAACAGAGCTTCGGGAAGTAAGGACAACATTCACACACTAGCAATTAACTTTCTCATGACCTAGGAAATGCATCCTTTCACGCTATGGGTCATTCCACACAGTCAGTCTTATGCAATCAAGGTGTCTCTGTGTGAATGTGTCTTTAGATCTGTATTTCTGTCTTTCTCCTTTGCAGAGTGGCTTCTGCAACAGCTGCCTGATATAAGCCAAGCCTGCTAAATGAACAGTACTCTTTTGATAATTAAGTTCCTGCAAATATTATATGCAGAGAGAGGAGGAAGGTCTGATAAGTCATAGCCTCCTTCAGGCATCACCTGCTCTGCAGTGGGGTCCTTCACAAGCTGCAGATGGATATCTGCTACACCATGGACCTCCATGGGCTGCAGGGGGACAGCTGCCTCACCATGGTCTTCATGATGGCTGCAGGGGAATATCTTCTCTTCTGTCTGGAGCACCTCCTCCCACTCCTTCTCTCACTTTGTTTTCTGCAGAGCTGTTCCTCTCACATATTTTTCACTCCCCCCTCCAACTGTAGTTTCTATTGCATAGCAACTTTCCCCCCTTCTTAAATCTGTTTTCCTGGAGATGCTGCCACCATTGCTGATAGACTTGGCTTCAACCAGTAGCCCCTCTGTCTTGGAGCTGGCTGGCATTGGCTTCATCAGGCACAGGAGAAGTCTGTGGCAGTCTACAGCCGCACCTGTGGACCCCCTGCTACCAAAACCTTGCCACACAAACCCAATACAGGCTGGAAGGAGCCTCTTGGTTCATTGAAATCCACATTGAAATCCACATGATGGTGTCATCTTAAGGAAGGACTTTGGCTCAAAAGGTCAGTGACAGACAACTGCGAGGATACAGTTGATCTGCACGTGAGCAGCAAGTGAGACATAATACGGACTGCCAGTGCAGAACTGAGATCACTTTATGGTGAGACCCTCTCACTCCCACTGCACCCTTGGGTATACACTCTGTGTCTCCCAGGTGGGCTGGATAGATAGGGCTGGGTTGCTGCTCTAGGCAAGCATGCCGTGTAACACCTGCCAGAAACCAAACAACACTTTTAAATAATCCTACATAATTTCAGCCAAAATATATTAAAGACCAATTTGTGCATTTATTCTTGTGGCAACACTGTTCTTCTCTGTTCTGCCCCCCACCTCTCTTTCTGATGGATGGCTTGTCAAAATCAGCTCCTACATATGGAGCTAAATATTTACATGGGCAAAGATTGCTCTGAGTGGCTGCACACTCTTACTGTGATCACGTTTATTAAGACTTAACAGTAGATCTGTCTAAACTTCTGAAATGGTAGACTGAAGAGGGAACCCTTGAAGGCCCAACATGATAGTCCCCCTTTCTAGCACATGGCTGTCATTAAAACACTATTTAGGCAGCCTCAGTGGGTGACCTGGCATGAATCTGCACTCCAAACAAGTGCCTGGAGAGGTACCTTTTTAGGTGATGGATATGTCTCCATTTCAGCCATGGAATGGGTTCGCTCCTGATTGTGACAGGGATGGCCACTGGCTTCTTGGAGAGGAAAAGAAGTGAGCATGCTATAGGACACCCTAAACATCAGAAAGTTGTATCAATACACTAACACTGGGATTCCTCCTGCAGCCTTCTGCTTTACTTACAATGGCAGGCAAAAAACCCCAGAATCATGCCCCATGTTGCAACTCATTATACCCACTTTCATAGATGCTTTAGAGGTTTTTAACAGCTTCTTCTTCCCTATTTTAGTCAGAAGAGAGAACACCAGCCTATCTGCCCTTTTATCTTCCTCCTTGAATGCAAAATGTTGTTCCTCTCAGAAAGATTAAAAGATGTAGTTGTTGGCTAAGAGACTATTATTCCATAAATGACACCTTTTTGTTTTACCTCGTTCTTGACATTTTGTTAACCTTAACAGAGCATTTTCATTAAAATTAGCATGAAGGTATAGTTATTTTTACCATTCAAAACAAATTCACCATTTCAAATATTGATGGAAATGAAGAGGACTTCTCTTTATTTTGTAACTCAGCAAATAGAAAACTGGTTCTGAAGTAGGTGAGCACATTTTACAGAACTACTCAAGATAAATGGCTTCCCCTCACACCCGCCCCAAGAAAAAAGTAGCCATTGATAAATAATTTTCCCATAGCTACAAAACTGATTTGTACAAGTTAAATTGTTCAAGGCTAATCAGGCTAATCTGAGGGAGAGGAAGTTTACCCTCCATTTCCCAACAGATTCTCTTTAATTTTGCAGTCACATTGACAGGTGGCCTCATCACTCAGGCATTACAGACCACCTTGAAGATATCAGCACCGTTGGCCTTTGAAGTCAGAATAATCAACAAGCCATTTGATACTCTATCAGATGAAATGGCCCTGTCAGGAAAGGCTGGCTCTCAGGTGTACTGATTGTCTATGTAGAGGAGATAACTTGATACAGTTTACTATGGTACAGATTCATAGACCTTGTGGGATGCTATAACAGATGTCTTTTTAAATGTACTTCTTCACAATGTCTCTTAAAAAAATATTCCCAAGCCACTTTCAGCAGAAATTATAATACTCCAATTTCCTGTCTACAATATTCCCACAATATTGTGTAGATAGGCAAATGCATTAGCTATGGTTAGGATCGCAGATGCACAGATTCATGTGACATATTCCTGTTTAAATCCCTGTCAAAGCCTTAATTCAAATATTGTATAGTAGACATTATTAGAAAAGTCTCTACTGCTTTGTAATACTTAACATTCTGGAAGTTTTCAAAATCTAGCACAATACTATTATCAGAAAAAGACAATTTTTTATTTTCTTTAGGACTATCCAGGATAATAGGAATTTTTTCCCCATGTTACTTTGATATGTCATTTTCTTTGATTCTAATAACAGTGTATGCACTCAACAAATATATCTTAAAAAAGATGGGTGATTTAACAGAAAAAAAATTCAAAAATTATTACCTTAAATTCCATTTTCACATGTCCATATAAATTTACTTTCATAATTAAATATTGGCTGCAAAGATTCAAGTGTTTTGTAAATCTGTAGGACAGTGAGATTGAAAATTATAAAGGGATTTATTTTGGGATTTATTTGGGATTTATTTTTTCAGTTCTAAATAAATTTCAGGTGTTGAGGTATAGCAATTAAATTCTTTCTCAATGAACTAATATTTTGCAATGGTCCAAAATCATGGGAATAGTTCTTAAAAAGTTTAAGATCATTTGTTTGTGTTTAGGGTAAATTAGAGTTGAAAGCAAGAAAAATTAAAAAATTATGCCGAAAAGCATGTTAAATGTCTTATTTTTTAACAGAGCCTTTGACTAATCCATAAGGTTTACTTGCACAGAAGCAAATAAAAATATTTGTTTCAACATTAACAGCAAGTCTAGTTTACGTAAGGAGTTGAGAAAGCTATGCTATGGCTGCGTCTATTTATATCACAGGCAGGAAACTCATTTCCATGAAAGACCCTGGCTTGTTCTAGGAGTAATTATTCATCAGAAACAATCACAGAATGTTCAGTCAGTAGTAAATGGTTTATTTGATATCATTAGAGCAGCCCAAGGACTTAAAGCCACCCCTTTCTTAGTGTGCAGGTGTGTTAGGTCTCGCAGTCTGCAGGCAGGAGCACACTGCACTCCCTGGCACAGGACAGCTGCTCTGATTTATTAGACCTTTGGAGACACTTTTGCTCCTGCTATTGACACATAATCCCTTAAACGTGTTTGACAGCTAAAGCCTGAAGCAACACCACTGGACAAATCTGCAAGTATCAGCTTTGGTGCTGAGAAGGAATACAGAAAGAAAAGGAAAGGAGGAAAACTGGAAGGGAAAAAAAAGTGGACTTTTAATATAGTTCACTTTTCTCGAGGGAAGATTAATAACCATTTTCATTGAGCTGCTTTAATGATTTTTAAGCAGCTCACTTCTGTTAGTAATTATTCTTCATAATCTCATCTCTTGTAACAGCCAGCTTCATGTACAAAATGATGTATTGGAGATTTTCTGTGCAGGGTGAAAATAAATCAAGGAAACATACAGAAACAAACCTTCTGCAAAGATGGAGTATCTGGAGCAGTTCTGTGGATTGACCGCAACAGGTTTGTCACAGAGGCCTTGACTAACATAGTTGCTGAATACCATGAAGATTTATTACAGGTGAATTTGGTGCATTATGTGCAATTGCAACATTTCTGACAGGCAAGACACAAGCCTCTGCGCTTATATCCTACTGTCCAAATGATCTGCATGACAGTAGGGGTAAAAATGAAGAATGTGTTCTGAATTAATTTTAGACAAACATTAAATGATGGTTCAAATAAAGATTTTTTTGGTAAAAATCCAGAGAGAATGTGCACAAAAAATATAACGAAGAATACTGTCTTTCAGTCCTAGAGAAGTCTGGGGCTCATGGGCTGTTGGGGAAAGACAGGCAAAGGTGAGAAGAAGGGCCCTTTTCTGTCTATACAAAGAAGTGGCTTTTTTCCTATGATTGGGAATAGGTTGTGAAGCTGTAGGCCAGGGGCCCAGAAAAGGAGGTGGACAAGTCTCATGAGCACAGGTCCTGTCTCCCAGCACCTAGAAACAATCCAGGAGATTTCTGGAGATGACCAGAGACAATTTTTTAATACAGGTGCTGGACTAGGGAGGGTGTTTTTGTGGACCTGTTACTCATGATTAAGGTAGAACTAGATGGAGATACATCACTGACAAGGAGATGGCAGAGTCTAAAATCCAGAGAGAACTAAGCAAGCCAATCCATTAAAAGCAGCCCTGGACCTCAGATTTTGGATTGTTCAGGGAACTGGTAGGGAGATTCCTGTAGAAGACAAAGGAGTAATGGAGAGCTGGTCAGCCTTGAAGGACATCATCCTCAAAGGACAGGAATCATGCACCCAGACCTGAGTAGGCATGAATTATGAGCATGCAGGCCAGGAGGAGGGCTGGCTGAGCAACCAGAGTTCAGCTGCTAAAAGGAAATGTTCAAGAGATGGAGGAAGGAAAAGGCAACTGAGGAGGCATCAGAAAGCAGAGATAGAATTAAGAAGGTTAAACCTTGTCTGTGGGTAAAAGTGGTGTGAGATGTGAAGCAGGAACAAGAAGAGTTTCTATAGATTTATTGGTAGTACAATCAAGAGTCAAGAAAACACGACTCCACATCTTACTGAAACAGGTCATCTTGTGCCAAAGGACATGGAAAAGGCTTAGATACCAACACCTTTGCTTTGGTCTTCATCGCTCACAAACCTTCCCAATCTCCATACGTTACAGAAGAGTTTAAGGAAGGCAGATATTACCCAAAGCAGAGGAAGATAAAGTTAGGGCTACTTGAGTAAGTTGGACGTGCATGTCCATCAAGGCATATCAGGCAGTATTCAAGAATGTCAACTGGCTTAACTCATTGAGAGACATTTGATAAGCTTGTAGCAATGCCAGTGTGCTTCTGTTTACTGGAAAGAGCCAAATGCTCTTATTAAAAAAAAAAAATCAAACAGTGAGGAGGATGTTTTCATCCTAAACTCAGCGCCTGACAAAATGATAGAGTACATCCTTCTGGAAGCCATTTCTAGCTATATGAAATGCAAGGTGACTGGGAATAGCCAGCAAGGATTAACCAAAAAAATTACACCCAACCAACTAGACTATTTTCTACTGTGAAATGCCTGGCTTTGTGAATGAGGAGAAAGCAGTAAATGTCACCTGGACTTCAGCAAAACCTTCAATACTGTCTCTGACATCAGCCCGGTAGCTGAATTGAGGAGAGATGGATTGTATAGGTTAATTATAATGTGGCTGAAAAACTGGCAAGACACTTGTGCAAAGAGAGACGTCGTCAATGGTTACAAACCCAGTTGGGGCTGGTTGTGAATGCCATCCTTCAGGGACTGATATAGCACTCTTCATCTTCATATTCTGTTTATTGTCATGCTGTCTGATACCTTCATCAATGACCAGGACAGTCACAGAGATGCACCTCAAGAAATTCAGCAAAGGGAAATGCCAAATCCTGTGTCTGTCAAGGAATAACCCCATGCACTAGCACAGGCTGGGTACAACTAGATTAAAAGTGGATTTGCAGAAGCAGATCCGGGATCCAGGAAGGTGTTGGTTTGAACATGGGTCAGCAGTGTAATCTCAATTCTATGATTGCACGTCCAGGCTCACTCATGTCAGGACCCAAATTCACAACTTCATTGCAGACATAGAGAGGGTTGCTGAGGAATTTTCTAAATTATACAGTTAATTAAACTTTATGAACATAAGTAACCTCTTCTATCCCAGTGAAAGTATCTAACATCACATGCAGTGCTGTTCTGTGGAGACCTCATTGTGGCCTTCTAGTACTTGAAGGGCGCTTATAAAAAAGGTGGGAGAGAGACTTTTGACATAGAACAAGGAGGAATGGTTTCAAACTGAAAGAAAAGAGATTTAGACTAGATGTTAAGGCAAAATTCTTTACTCAGAGAGTAGTGAGGCAATGGAACAAGTTTCCCAGAGAAGTTGTGGATGTCCCATCCTTGAAAGTGTTCAAGGCCAGATTGGATGGGGCTTTGAGCAACCTAATCTAGGATGTGACATCCCTGCCCGTGGAAGGAGGGTTGGAATGAGATGATCTTTAAGATCCCTTCCAACCCAAACCACTATATGATTCTATGTATTTACATTAATCCTCTCCCTGGGCTGTTTCCAACCTGACTGGTTGCTGCAAATCCACTTAGTCAAACCTGAAAATATGCACTCACAAATCTGATAGAAGCCACCCTCCAGTGGCATATCTGTAGCAACTGAACTGGGATCATTCTCAAGGAAGCTGTATTCCTATTACACCTGAACTTTCTAAATACTAGCATATGTGTTCATCTTCACGCATTTTGACCTCTACATGGTTTCAGTGTACAAATTTGTAATATTACATACAATTTCTAAATTTTACAATTTCTGGGGATTTTTTTTAGGCTTTCAGTCTCCATCAGCACAATTCTGAATTCTGCATGAGTTCAGAATATGTAATTGACTGTAAATTTCAGTCAAATGCCAGCTGTCATCTCTAATAACTTATCAAGCATAACAAGCAAACGGAGAACTTTTAATAGCAAACGAAACACTGTCTAACTGAATTTATTTCCAGATGTGGAGAGGGAGGTTTTCACTTCTTCCCGCGACAGGACTGGTGTTCTAATGCCTTTCAGCATGATTTTTAAGGCATTCATTTGTTATGTAACATCCATCAATTATAAAATATATTTATGAGGTCTTGCTAGCAGTCGTTAACAGCACTGCTGTGGGATCACATTTACAAGGCCTAATGAAATGGGAGAGTAAGAGTAATTGGATTGAAATTGGTAAATGAAAACTCATTCCAGGGGAAAAAAGGTGTAAAATTGATGAGGTCTGACGTGTCATCAAATAGTGAGGATTAAATTAACATTCAGTGAAGACATATATAGTGCTCATTGTAAGTGTTTAATTGCAAGAATAACAAATGCCTCACAGAAATGCAGTTAAGAATTAACCTCTTTCTACTGCTAAATGGAGTCATGCAGATAAATAATTTCCTATCCTCAGACTGACTGTTTGTCCCATATTTTTGTGTGTGCTTTTTTGTTGTTTATTTGTATATAAAATAAAAAGTAAAGTTATTATTAAAAAATAAAAGGTGATTTGGTGAATTTAAATCAGATGCTTGGAAGAACTTTATCTGTATTCCTGGAAAAAAAACCCCAAATGTATTCCAGCTCATTCTCAGAGGAAAAGTTAGGCATTGAAAAAACAAGAATTATGAAAAGTTTGAGATTTTTTTTCCTTTAAAGAAAAAGCATTTGCTAGTAATTAAAAATTGCTAACCAATGAGCTGAATTCAAAGATCTCCACTTAGTGCCAGCTATCTTTGGCCAGAATGAAAAATGGTTTCAGTGACATATATTACCCCAAAAGTTTAGGGTGTCTTTGAAAGAGTCTGTGTGGATCCAACAATGATTTTTTTTTTTTTTTTTCCATAATAATCCAGTAGCATCAGCAGGTTTTTTTCCTACTCTAATCTAAAAAAATCAAGAATCTATTGCACTGGAAATAAAATTCTTTAATCATTTAACTGAATGTATAAAATCAAATAACAGTATATTGTTGTATTTTGATGAATCCGTAGTGTCACAGAAGGCTAAGATTCCTTGTTTTCAGGGCTGTTAGGCCTATAACCTGTTTTCTCAAATGGCTGATTACCTCTTATGTAGATTGCTTATCTGAGTTCCTTGTTTGCAGTACAGATCAGTAAAGAAAATAACAAGAAAATACTGTTTGGTGCATGCTAAGTAAAGATGTAAGAGATAATCCATAAATGCCTGATCAGAAACCTCAGTACTTTCTCTGACCCCCCCCCGAAATCACTGTTGTAAAACTGTGACAAAACAAAGCCCAAATAGCTGAAGTAAGAAGTAAGATAGTGGCTCCCAATGATGCAGAAGACTAGTAGCCATAAGTGGTGCAAAAGAGAAAATTCAGGTTTATCTAAAAAATTGAGTGTAACATTAGTCCATCTTTTCACAGAAAAAGGCAACAGACAAAAATGTTTTGTGGGCAGTATATTCCAGCATAATAAATAGCAGAAATAAATTAGATTTGCTGCCTGGAAAGGGTCTTTATGAAAGATGTCTAGCTTCTTAGAAGATATTACTTTAGAACAGGAAGAAACTTGTGTGATGACCACAGAATAAAATGAAGAAGATTCCTCCCGCCACCTGCAATGCATTGGAGGACTGTGTCTTTGCAGCATCTTGACAGACACCTCAGGTTTACTGCATATGTCATCATGCAAGGTTTCCCAAAGGTGCAAAGGACTGACTGTGGACCTCCATGGACACTTGTGCCTTCTAGTGCATAGTAGGTCAGCTACACGCATTTTCCATAGAATATTATTCATAGTCCTAGAAAGGGCTGCTATAATGATGTCACTCACAAGAAATCACTAAGTCTGAACTGTCCAGCGAAAGTCAGAATATTTTTGTTAGTTACTTCCACATTGAAGATAATTATTTTTCTGTAAAACAGAACAGAGCTCAATAGCTTGGTGGTTGAAACAGAGCTCTCACTTTAGAAAGACGGCCAGTCTTGATGTAAAGATGCCAGGTGACAAATTTACAACATTCCTTGGAAATCTGTTCTGATGGTCAGTTGCTCTCATTTGAAAAGTTGCATCTTATTTCCAAATTCGTTTAAGTTCAGCTTGAAGCTGATTGAGTCCTACTGTAATTTGCCTCCTATAATGACATTTCCACAGCACCAAGAGTGTTCTCCCTGTGTAGAAATTTTCACTCCTACCATGCTGTGTTGCTGGGAAAGGTCAAAAAAAGAATACAGAAAGGCACACATTTTGAGATGGGACACATTTTTTCAATTCCATAACACCGACTACTTTATTCCTGAGACACCAGTTTGCATGTGTGCACTAACAACATGATGTTTGATCACTCTGGTCATGAAAGGCAGCTCAAAACACACTCAGAAGTATGACAGTGCATTGCCAGGGATAACAAGCCACTTACTTTGCACAGCCCAAACTCTGAAAATCTAACCCAGATGCTGCTACTGCTGTAAGAGCAAACAGCCCTGATTGGGTAGCAGCTGTTTCTAGGAGATGGGGCAGACTGCCTCTGGTACCAGCAGTCACCAGTGCTCATCAACATCTCCAACTGCTGTAAGCAGCAAGGCTGATTTTCCACCTGATTGTCTGCCCTCTCCGTACAATTTCTTTTGCCACAGGCCCTATCCTGCCCATTAGGGAAAAAATCAGTTTTGTTTCTGCTGCTGAAAAGGCTTGATATATGACATTTTAAAGTAGAAATCCAACTACCAGGCACTAAAGGATGACAGAAAACAAATTTCTGTCCCTAATTTACTAGCTTATACAGTAAGTACATTAATTATGTTACTACTATGTTAGAAATACTACCAAGGTGGATTCCACTTCTCACAAGCTTGGTAGGTGATTACATAAATACCCTGAGAATATTTACTCTGAAAAGTCCTTTTCAAGCCTGCCTGCTTTTTTAAAATTGCTGTTTCACATCTAAATCTGTCATCAAGATAGAAAAAGCACAGACAATGCCAACTTGTCTTGTTGTGTAGATCATATTTAAGCAACTTTTCCGTGTTTATTCCTCTTCTGTTTTCAGATTAACACAACTGTTTCACTCATTACTCACCAATCATAACAAAGAGCTAGTAGTGAGGGACAAAATACCAGCAAGTTTACAAGTTGTTGAATTCCAAAGTGAATGAAAGGAAGAACCCTGGGCGCTATCCCATGCTACAAGTTGACATGTCATTCTGCAGCCTCTAGCCTTACCTTTTCTTAATATCAGCTGAAAAACAAAGAGACTATGCTGTTAGAGCAGCTGCCGTACCTCTAGGCAGGTAACAGTATCATCTTCGTGAATGACGTCCATGTCACATTGTGGCATGTCAGGAAGCCCTTAAAATCTGCAGATCAAAACAATGCAATATTTTCGTATTGACCTTGAGGTGATGATCAAATATGGTGACTTGTAAACTGCAGACATGTGTAGGCCAGCCATGCAACAATGGATCTGTTAGAAATTTTTGCTATGTCAAACATGTATTTATATCCTAAGTAATATATTCATCCTATTTTCAACATGGAAAGCAGAAAAAGTATTGCCGTCTTTGATAGTGATTCTGTTTCTATAAATGTACTCATCTGTGTTATTTTAAACATGATTACTTCTTCATGGAGTGTCTCACGACCTTCTCGAATTCAACACAAATTGATAAATACTTCTACCTCATTTATTTAAAAATACACCTACAATTATATTTAACAGTCAGCAGACAGATATATTCTGTACCACCGAAACATTCTATTGCTATCTTCAGGAAGCACTGGAGATTGACTGTTTAATAACTTTCTTTGGTTTACATTTTTTTTCGGTTCCTAATCTGAGGTAATTCTCTACTTTTCTTGTCTTGATATATTTTACTAATTGTTAGATGTATTTTATAGAAGTGGAAACTAACAATGTGGCAATGAATAGGTCAGCACTAGCATTTGTGCAATATGTGCATTTCTGGAAAACAAGAATTACATGCCCAAGGGAAAAAATGCTGGAAGGATTAGCATTTGTATGATTGAACAGTCTTTAACAAGATACACCACTCCCTCATCTGGAGCATCAATGTAACCAAACAGAAGGGTTAGTGATGTACAGCTGTTCCACCACCTAATGAAACTTGTAACTGAGCAGTCTAAACCGTGCTTGGCAGATTGGTCTTTTAGGAATGAGAACCACAAACCCCACTACTCAGAACAGTAAGCTGCTTAAGCAGATAATAGTAAAGAAGAAAGTTTGCATTGTGCATGTGTTGCTTTCTTGAAGACATAGATTTTTTCTGGTTATAGGAAAGGTTGGGTTTTGTAATCCTCAGTCTCCTTCTGGAGCTGGAGCCCTGAAGGCTCACAGAATCAGAGAATATTTCACATTGGAAGGGATCTCAGGAGGTCACCTACTCTACCTGCTGCTCATGATAAGGTTGGTGCTTGAGCCAACCTGCTCATTACACTCTGCCTAAAATCTTTGCATCTTCACTTCCCATCACCTGGGTTAAATTTCATAAACTGAGGAATTATGTGTTTTTTCAGTCCTTTGTGTATCCCAGTCTATATTTAACTGGTTTTCCATTCACTAGGCAATGTGTGGAGGCTTAAAACTTCTCAGAAGTGAAGGGGAAAATTCAGATCTGTTCCTGCATGGTCTAGGATGGCAAAGAGAAGGAGTTCATGGTAGTTGTTTGAGAGGCTTTAGAGAGGAAGAGAGGATGAACTGTTACTCTTAAGTGTTGTTAACATTATAGGAATACAGAAGATTGAAACTATTTTTAAGGAGGGCTTAGTGTATCTCTCAAACTTTTCCTCATCCATCTGGTCACGATTTACAATTTCTTTCCCTTCTTATGTTCATATTCAATCTGTGCCCCTGAAATAGTCTTCAGATCCTGTCCATGGATGGGCAGGCAAGTACTTATTGTGTAGAAAGAACCTTAATGGAAATCTAGTCAATTAACATGGTCAAAGATGGGACAATCTAAGCACATCCAGATTATTCAAGTGGTTATGAAAATTTACTGCTGAAGGTATAGACATGTATTATTTAGCTCCAGAATTACGTAAGGACTGGATGACTATTCCTGATGTTACAACTCTAGGCACAGAAACAAGTCCTGTTGACTGGTTATCATAACTGATTTTTAGCAAGTTAGGAGGGCTTGTTGTTACACTTCTAAGCAATCTCAGGTATTCCACGCTCTTCTCTTTCCTTCTTTTTTTTCCCCAATATGCTGCCTCCGTGTTCTTACACATTCTGAGAAATATCAGCTAAAAAAAGAAGTCTAAGCAGTGCACACCATAGGAATAGTAAATGCATGGAAGGAAATTAAAGGAATACAAGACAGAAGACCTGTTCACAGGCCAAGTGGATTATCTCCATCATTCAGGACCTGAATATTGGAGTTACGATAAAGTCTGTGTAAAATATAAGTTTTTCTTCTTTTTGTGAAGGATTTATACTGTAAAGCCTCCATTATAAAACCCCAAATCTGAATGAGATCTTGAACTACACTATTTTAACGAGTAATTTCTTGTGTTAACTTCAGAGCACCAGCATCCTATGGGGTCTTAAAGCACAAGGTATGAGTTGAGACTTTTCAGAGTAAAGCCAGTCATTGTCTTGTGACGTCAAAAGAAATCTGGGAGTAAATCAGGTATAGTTTTATAAAGTTAAGGCCCAGATTTTTAAAAATAGCAACTTCAAGAGCAGTAAATAAGAGTTAATCAGATGTCAAAACTTGAAATATAATATAAAGATTCCAAGAGGCAACTACTTGCATGAACTTAACTTTTCATAAACCAACCAAAAAAGAATATGCAGGATAGGAAATTAACACCTATGGTAAAACTCAGTTAGGAAATAGCTATGTAATACCCTGACCCTTCTAAAAAATGTCAGCTCTACCTACAGGACAATGTGACTTTAGAACTTAAAAATTCAAGATTTTTTTTTTCCCCTCTTCTTCAGAAGGAGAGATTTTAAAATAAGAAAATTTCACCCTACAGCCTTCATGATTGGAAAAAGAATGAAAACCACCCCCTCACACAGTAGCCTTTTTGTAAAGATTGGATGAAAGCCGGGTCTTGGCAGTTTGGGATGGGAAAAAAAATTAATTGTGTACTGAGACATGAGACAGTAATAACTCACACAGACTTCATTGCTCCATGCCAGACAAAATATAAATGAAGCCAAGTAAGGCAGAGCTGCTGATGAAACTAGTGCCATCCATTTTTTTCCCCACAAATTAGAAAGGCCAGAAAGAGGCAAATAAAAGCCTTAGATATAAGGTTATTCCTTCCACTCTCCCTATGGCTGAGCCAGCTAATCTGAAGAAGAAATACAATTAATGCTCCTAGGAAACATTATTTTGGTTGGATGAGCACACAGACATGGGCTGGATAATCAAAGTGAGGTTCTTTGTTTATGAAAAAGAAAATCAAAAGTGTGGTTTGTGTGTAATCTGCAGAGAGCTACTGTCCTGTCAGAGCCAGGTAACATGGTATATTAAAGAGGAGAAAGACAATTGGGGGGGAAATAAACAACATATATTAGCAAACTTTTCCCATTCAAGAATCTTTTTTCAACGCATGCAAATGTTCACATACATGTAGTATCCTCTTGATGATATTTCAGATTTGTTATTTTTTTAACCTAAAATAGATGTTTCAGATCTGTTATTAGTACAAGAAAAATAGTAAGAAAAACAAGCTTGTGAAATCCAGCTTATGTCCTCGTGTTTTTGTTAATAATTGTATTATTAATATATATATGATTCCACTGTCTTCAGCATAGCTTTAGCTGATGAGACCCTGAAAGTGAAATCTGCCAGGAATTTGCAGTAAAATAAAACTAACTAGGCTAAACATATTGTCCTTGATGGCAAAATGCAGAAAAAAATCTATAAAATTGATCTCCATTTCATTTTGAATGCAGCTGAATGAACATCTCATAGCTTAAACTTCCACTCAAATTCTTGCTATTCTGTTCAAATAATGACATGTTTCTAAATATATATCTATAAATCTCCATAACATTTTATAAGATCAAGTCACAGCTTTGAATTTACTGAACAGAGGTACACTTTGTACCCAAATTTCATTACTTCTCTATGTAAAATATATGCATGTAGACATATTTCAGGTGTGCATGGATACACACTAAATATGTTATAGCTGTATTTTTATATGACTTGTACAAGCCTCAAAGAGACAGAATTCTTTCATCTGCAGTCAAGATCCACGAAGAGGCATAAAAGATTCCTAAAATGACTAGTACCAGTACTGTGTATGTCTGTACTGAATTAAGAAAGCAAAACATTAGAAACCTGTTTTGAAAAATAATCCTATAAGACATGCAATATATTTCTTAAGGGATGACAGTACAGTTCTATTTATTTTTGAAATGTTCCTAATATTTCCTTGAGTACTTATCTTACTAATGTAATCAAACTACTACTTACAAGGAAACATCGTATCTTTGGTTCTTTCCTGAAATACTTCTTGAAGTATATTTTTAAGGTAAATGTAGTGGAGTTTAAGTTGTGGTCTCAATTAAGAACTATAAACTGGCATTCATATGTCTCACTTGGAACCATTACACAGATCCAACCTTTTTAGTGTTTCTTCGATGATGACTTTTTAGCTACTTAAGTTCCTTTCAACTTGTGCTGAAAAGCATGCAGTGAGCTGCTGAAAAATAACAAGACGTTCTAGGAAGCACTTTACCACCTCCTTAAGGGGCTGCAGGGAGTTAGATAATCTAAAGGTAATCAGGTGGGTAGGGAAAAAAATCTCTAAACAAAAATTTACGTGATAGAGAAGGAAACATTGAAATGTTGCTTTTAAATATCTGAAGGGAAAAATGAGCATCCAAAGCAATTCTGACCAAAAAATTCTGATCCTCAGTATTCAAATAAAATCTCATTACTTGTGACTACTTAGGTACATACAAGGAGATCATAAAATAATGCATTTCTAACCAGGCTAGGTCTCCATTTTTCATTTATATAAGTACCAGAATCTATACATTTGTGTATCTGTAATTTAGAGTCATTAGCTATCTATTCATGAGCTCAGAGCTCTCCCTCAGTAGTTCTATGAACGGGCTGAGGCTGCACAGTGGCAGTTTTGCAGAGTTGGCATTTGGTCTTCTGTAAATAACTCGTGCTTTTGTCACAGTTTTATCTGGAGATTCTTTGATCACATCAGATCAGAATATAGCCCTGACAGATACAACGTATAAATCAGTATTTCACAAAACTGCCTGCATTTCCTGAAGCAAATATAAATATTACTGTTGGCAACTGGTGTAAACTCCACTGAATACGCCTTCAGGCATGCCCTACAGAAACCTTCAGGATATTTATTTAAATGTTGCTATTTCCCTGTCAATTAACTTTTTCATTTGTTTGTTTTAGCAAAGCCTGTAAAATCTTACCACAGCCATCTGAAGCCTTTGAATGAATGTTTAAATGTCCTTTCAGCAGTATTCACTGAGGTCTCATTTCAATACACCTGAAAACCTGACAGGATATACAAAAATTAGGTTCCATGTTGTTTATTACTTTTGCTTTTAAATGCGTCAGTTAAAAAAATTCTTACACCAGAACCTCACCTTTTAGATACCCCGCCAGTGTTTGATATTTCCAGTTTTTACAGGGTGAAAAGATTTTCTTGAAGCTTTCTGCAGCTGCAGCATTTCTAAGCAAGCATAAGAGCAAACAAAGGTGCAAACAGAGAAACTTTATGAGCACCACAGTCCCTGGCTGTGTAATTAACTGGAAATGCTTCTGAGCTTCAAGGACACCTGTTGCATTCTCCTCAGATATTGCTGTTTCCACTAGTTTTCAAAATAGAAAGAGATGGTGAGCGGTCTCTCTGTCGAGTGGCACAAGGTTTCTTAGGCCAGGACTAGATTTTGTGCTTGTCTTGCAGCTCTGTGTGCGGTAGAGAGATGCCACAACAGGAAAGCTGCCATGGTAGAGGATGACCAGGCTTTCCTGTGGCATGGGAAGAAGGAAAATGGTAGAGGCACATCCTGCATGTCCAGATGTGTGATGGGGGATGAAGTCCCACTACGCAAGTTGTACCAGCTGAGGCTGAATGAAAGGATAGCAAAGGAGGAAGAGATAAAAGATCAGCCCTACTGAAAGGTGATGGCCCGGAAGGCATGTAACTGTGTTAGTACTGTTTGCCTTTTTTTTTTCTTTTTTTTTTTTGACACTTCCTTTTGTAAGTAAAGCTGCCAAAGGAAACATTTGTGGGGGAGAAAGATAAAGGAGGTGTAAAGGCAGAAGTGATTGATGCCCAAGTTAGCACCGTCATTCCTCCAAGTAGCCTGGTGAGCTCTTCAATAACCAACCCCACACAGTTTAACATTTGCTGCCAACCTTTCAACTAGCATAGCATTCTTAATACTACGCTGGGACCTCACTGATACTGAGAGAAGATTTGGACACAGGGATCCCCAACTGAAATTAAGAGGAGGGAGACTTTAACTCTGATTTCAGGAAACTTCCTGCTATTTCTACCTTGGAAAGAACAAGTTCAGCTGTTTTACAGTGTATAACATATTCAGTCCAGTGGCATATAAATACATGATCAGGGTAGACACAACTTTTAACAACACTGTCCAGACTTCAAATGGCTTTATCAGAGCACTCATAACAATGCAGAGACAAAGGATCTTGCCTTTGTCTACCAGGCACTCCTTATCTACACGCTGCTTTAGACCACTGTAGCTGTGACAGCACAACTAGTAGAATATTTCAGTTCAGAGAATACAATTTAATCTTCCCATGCCAAATCATCTTTGCTCAAAATTTCTCAGGAAATTTAGCTTGATACAGACATCTGCTATTTCAGGCCTAACAAAGATTTGTCAAACAGAAGAAAACAGTGTCTCTTAATACAAAGTTTTACCTAATTTTAAATCAAGACAATGTTATCAACTATATCTTTCCAAGCATTTGAAAAAAGACAGAGTATCACAATCCTTTGAAACAAAAAAATACAAAAAATTTGGAAAGGTGGAAAAATGTATGCAACAATACTATTTTTAGAGGAGATGTCCAAATAAACAACCATAATTTCAAACATACCAAGACTTACACCACGTCCTAGACCAGGAGATATTATTTCTGTTATGAACAATATTTGACATCTAGTGAAAGGACAGAAATTCCATTTCACTTGAAATTAGAGCACAAATGTAAGAAGCAACTATTATTAGCCAGGCCTCCAGAGCAACATGAAGAACAGTTTGGAACAATGATCTAATTAATCTACACAGATATCACCTTCTGAAGAGCATATCTACCAAAAAAGTTGCTAGGGCACTCCTTTATAGGGAACACGCATGACCTTAGTAATGATCCCAGGTGATTAATAAGCTAAGGAGATACTGCAGCTGCTTGATATTTCAGCTAAGACACTTCCACACAGCCACAGGTGTATCTCTGTTGGAAGAGGACATGAGCAGCTTTGTGTATATCACAGAAAATGGTGCAGACCATTCCTTACTGTATTTAGCTGTGTTGAAATGGGTATCTGCCACAGAGACTCAGAGACACACGAGAAACACTTCTCACATCATGCTTTCTTGTCTTTTATATAAGCACTCAGCTGCTAGTATTAATTCTATGTGTTTACGATTAGTAGAAACTCAGAAACAGGTACTTTTGTCAGAATAGGTCTAGCAAAACTGAAATTATCATTAAAGGATGATAATTTTGCCAATTTTCTGTCATTTTTTCAGGATTCTGGAATTTGGTGGGAAAAGAAGAGTCCAAGATTTCTATGACATGGAACATTTTGTGCGGCTTTTTCAGTTGATTTTAAAATGTTCTGTTATAAAATTAAACAAAATGAAAATGAAAACATAATAAAAAAATCCAACATGGCAAATGGAATGTTTCTATTTTCCACAATTCCATAATTCTCAAGTCACAATCTGAACCTTCTTTCTTGACAATTTACTGCATTTAGTCAGAATTAAACAAGATTCGAAATCCTTTGAAAAAATGAAATACTTTTGTACACATACATTCAATTTATGTGTCTATATATGTGACCAATGCATCTGTTCTGGAACAAGCAGCAGTCACAAGTATTGAGGCCATGTCACTGAGAACACAGCTGCGTTGGGCAGGGCACGTCTCCAGGATGAAGGACCACCGCCTCCCTAAGATCCTGCTCTATGGTGAACTTGCCACCGGCTGCCACAAGAGAGGAGCCCCGAAGAAAAGATACAAGGACTCCCTGAAACAACATCTCAGCCTTGGCCATATTGACCACCACAACTGGTCTACTCTGGCCTCCAATCAGCAGTCCTGGAGACACACCATCTACAACGCTGCTGATGCTTTTGAGAAAGCACGCAGGATCACCCTTGAGGAGAAAAGACAACGCAGAAAGAATCGTGCCTTGCAGAATATACCATCTAAGGAGTCTTTCTGCTGTGCCTTCTGCAACCGGACTTGCCTATCTCGTATTGGCCTCTTTAGCCACCAACGCGCTTGCAAAAAACGTGGGTAGAGCTCTTCCCAAATCTTCGTTTGCAAAGCCTAGCCATGATGATGATGATGATGATGATACATTTTTGTATACATTATATATACATTACTATACATGTTCGATTTAAGAAATTGAAATTTAGGTTCTCCATCTTTATGGAGAGTATCATGAGAAGAAAGGTGCTTTTTTTCCATCTCCTAGCTAGGAACTGACAGGTTTGCCTTTAAAGCTGTGCGTTAGGTGCTCAACTGTGAATCAATTCACCATGGGTTGGTTCCCTGGGGAGGAACAGAAGATCCCTTGTGCCCATTCAGACCTAAACAGTAGCCACTGTAAGTGTCTCCTGGAAGTACACATAACTCATGGAGTGGGAAAGCTGCCTTTGCCACCCTTGTAGAGATGAGAAGGCTGCAAGGAGGGAATAGAAAAAGCAAGAGCACCCATGTCACCAACAGGACTTGTGTGAGAGGCACAGAGATACTTCAGCCACTAGCACAGAACGACAACTTTATGCCTCACAATTTGATGTGTCTTTCATGCTCCCCAGTCAGCTCATCCACACAGAATGTGAATATTTGGTCAAAACATTTCCAAGAGGTGAGTACTCAAATTCTGTGCACCTGCCTGGGGCCTCACTCAGTATGCGTTGGAGCCAGCACTCTGCAAAGGCACCCCAGAACAGACTTCGTGTGGTCAGCGAGTGTTGCAGACCTTGGTTTGGCCGGCACAGAAGTCCCTGTCCTTAAAATATCTTTAAAAAATGTGAATCCACTTGCTTTGTCATAGTTGTGATATAAATTGAAATTGCTACAAGCCAAGCACATTCTGAGCTGGAATTTCAGCACCTCACTTATCTCAAGCAAAATGTAATACTGGCAGCTAAAAAACAAACATCTGCCAATTCAAATAGACTGTAGAAGTAATGTTCTGAAACACAAACACCTTCTGACAGTTTAGGGAGTCTGGGCAGAGCTGGTAGCGACAAGTACGACTGGGCTGCCCAATGTCTACCATTATAAGATGCTGTTTTAAGTAGTCTATAAAACTTTGCCAACCTTTAACTGTTTGGGCTGACCTTTCCCAGACAAGGTACCTGTCTCAGGCTGACTTATTTTAGAAAGTTTCACTGAAATGGTTCAATCATTTCCAAATAATTTAGAGAAAAGTGCAATATTATGTTCCTGCTAAAACGTAAATAAACCATACAATAGCATTGCTGAGTTCTAAGATACCTGCTCTTTGGAAAGGGAACATCAAAACAGCCTCAGCATCCAGGACATGCCTTTTGCTGGTTCAGAAAAAATCCAGGCACATTTTTTCATGGTATAAACTTCTTAAAATCTTAATTTGTTTTGTGCTTTGTAGATACTTGCTCGAAACTAGTAGCTGAACTGCGGCTACAGATCTCATTTTCCCAGAGCACAACCCCACCCTCATCCCCTCCTCCAGCACAGCTGTGGCTGACTGCACGGGGAGGCAATTTCATCTATAACTAGCGCTCTGGTTAATTCTGGGTATGGAGATCAAAGCCAACATTTTTCAGTCAGTCTCAAGGTGGGCAGCCACTAAGCTTCTATCCCACTGAGAGCTCTGCAACAACCTCACTGGTCCTAAATGAAAAAAACATATGGGGCAGCTTCACAAGAATTTCAATCAGGTCCACACTCAGCAGACCTCTGTGGAGGAAAGACTACACAGACTTACGCAGATGAAGCCCATCACTTTACCTATACTCTGTATTAGCCAAACAGATATCAGTACTAAGGAATAGGGGTGAATTAGCCCAAGCATGGGCCCAGAATGATGCTAATATTGAAGCAGCTACGTGGTTCCCAGGTCAGAGATTGCTTGTATGTGTCCAACTTGAAGCATGAACAGGGGAATTCAAGAATACTTTTATACAGCCATATGTACCTATATTTCACATCATGTCTCCACAAACAACACTGTGTGTGAGTGTGGAAGTGACTCGAACATAACTTGGTAAGGATATTTGGTGACCTAGAAGTTGAAAGAGTCTTTAGCCAATGTATTTGAAACAGAAGTAGTTCAAATTAACTGTACCACACACTGAAGGAGACATTTTAGATTGTTTTCAAGGCAGCATTGAAAGCAATAATCTTTCCTCATTTGAAGGTTAATCTTGATTGAATGTTTTTCTCTTTCCTAAATGATTTGTGTTCATCTGACTTGTGATATTCTTTTTTTATTGAAGCATCAATGTAATTCTGAGTTTTTTCAATATGCAAAAATGCTTCAATTCAGCCACAATTTATTTTGTGTGGATCAGATATGCCTGGATCAGATTCTGTGATTTACTACACTGTTACCAAATTAGACATCTCTCAGGGCTTCCTGCCAGTTTCAAAATGAATGACTCTGAAATTGTTCTCCAGTTTTATTTTGAAAAAAGATGGGTGAAACCAGTGAAAAACCATCTTGCACAGTATGTGAGAAAGGTTTGACTTCTGTGGCACCTTCTCTCTGTAGACCATAAAGAATCTCTCTAAAATCATCAAGTCCTCTTTCCAAGTAGCCTGTAAAGCAGAAAAATTTTCTTACAAGAATAATCATAATAAATCTTCTTTGTACATCCACGCAAAGACAATATCAGATCTTACCTCTTGGTCACCACCACCGTCACCAGGCTACCATTCACCTGAAAAATGTAAATCTAGTGATTTACAAGACAGGAAAAATGTGGATTTATTGTGCACATCATAGCTCTGCTGTAATGGTAGTTGTCTGATAAAAGTGTGAGATTACTTTGATATAACATGGCACAACACAACAGGTAGTAATTTATGTCAAATGGCATTAGGTGGAAGAGGTCAAATGTAAAATTTTGCTTCTGGAGTCTGTTTTTCTATTTAATTAATATTTGAGACAGGTAGGACCTGCAAATGCATGGCTGTTCTGGTCTGGTACAAAACCAGAAACAAACAGGTTTTGGGGACTGGTAGTAGTCACATGACCTGGTGTTGTTTAGAGGCATCACTTGCTTCAGCGTTCATTAACATAACTAAATCACGGGCTGTAGGGTGTTGATGAACCTCATTTACACAACTTTGTATAATTACAGACTTTTTGGTACTGATTGCTGGTTTGAAGCTGTTCTTCTCAGGGAGAAGAATCAGAAAAGGGAGAAAAAGGGGAGAAAAAGTTCAGCTAACTGGCTTACAACTGAAGGGCGAGCTAGGCACAAGGGGACAGACACATCTCTGTGCGTTAGTTTTCTCTAGTGAGCTGAAGAGCTAGAGATGTGTATAAGGAATGGAAACTATTTGTAGGCCACTCCAAAGAAAACCAATAGAGGAGAGAAGACCCTCAGCCTTTTCTTTAGGTGGATCCTCTGCCAAATCCCACATTGATGTAAGCAGACTGGGAAAACGTGGATGTATTCTGCTACTTAAAGAAGAAAACTTTAGCAGACTTGGCTATAATACAGTCTCTGTGCTGCAAATAACTGAGGAGAACGGGGTACATGCAGGATTCACATGAGCTGCTGGGATCAACAGCTACTGGGAAGCCTTTGCCAATGTCTTAAAAAGGAAACCTGATCGTGGTGCAGAGGCACCACTTACTCTGTACTGCTTTGTGTTGTGCAGCTGGAGCCCAAGCCAAGTCTTTGAAAACAGGACTACAACCTTTTTAAAAATTCAATGTCAGCACTATAGAGAAAATACCAAAATATCAGCTTTGCAGGGTTTGTGCAGATCAGGACCCTCTCATCTGAAAAGCAGCTTATCCCCTGAGGAGAAGGCACCAAGTGGTTGGGTTTTTAGCCTAACATTCCCCCTCAGTTACTCTCTTTTGAGAGGTCCCATGCAATCTCTAATTTCTCTAAGGAGATCACAAGGTTTAGCAGCTGCTTCATCTACCTAGACCACCAACACAACCAATCTCTGCTGTGTCTGCTCCAAGCTACGTACCAAATACTCAGGACATTCTTACAAAACATGAACTGGCCTTTTCCTGGGTATAGGAGCATGTCTTGTGGGACAGGTAGGAAAGAAATTGCAACTTTAAAAACATTGTTTTTCCCTAACCACATTAAGACACACAGAGTGTCATATTAGGAACCCACAGTAAGGAAACAGCAAGGACAAACTTTTGCCTTAGGTGCAGTATGTGTAGGATCACAGGATTGCTCATGCTGCTCTCATCATTCCTACCAACATTTTGAGATCTTCTTTAGTGTCCAACAGACATTATAAGGTACTTTTGTAGTTTCTAATTTTGAAAAAAAAAAATGAGGTATGTGCTTATTTCAAGCAGTTGCTCTAGCCTTCCCCCAGTCATCAAAGTGCTTCAGCACGTTTGGATTTGAATAGCTTCATGATAAGCGTAGGCTTCAGAGCATTTATGGAACAGAAGTCTTATAACTGATATGCAAGGAGCATAGATATATCAAAGAAAACTGCAATGACTGTGCAGGATAAGCGTCAAGTGAAAACTGAGATTTTATAGATATTGATTAAAATGAAAAAAAATGAAGTAGTTTCTAAAAAATTAGGCACAGTAAAGTCAAGAGAGAGATATAGAATATCAAGTTCCTAGTAGCTGACCCTTTTATTTTCCATGACTGTGCTGGTAACAAAAAATCCCCAAAAGAGTAAGAAGCAATACCCTGGCATATTTCTTCGGAGCAACAAGAAATATGTTCCATCCCACAGAGCCCAAATTCACTGGTGAGGAACTGACAAACTGAAGGAACCAATACCAATCAGAAAAAGCATGGAGACTTGTGCTAAAGAGCTTCATAAGTAACAGAATGGGTGAATTATGTATCCAAAATTTAATCTCTCATGCCCCTACAAAAGTAACTGTCTTAATAAAACTGTTGTGCATATCAAAAACAAGCTCACATTAAAAAAAAAAATTAAGGTTATATGTAGACTTAAATAAGAACTTAAGTAAAATGTACTTTTATACCTCATATGTACCTCTTCTAATGGTGAATGCTAAGTAATATATAAGGGTTTATCAGAAGGCTAATTAGTAATAGTGAGAAGAAAGAGAGAAGGAAAAACAGAATGTTTGGTAAGAACATAGAAAGCAAACAGAAAGGAGACAAATTT
This sequence comes from Oxyruncus cristatus, assembly GCA_013399855.1. Taxonomy (NCBI): domain Eukaryota; kingdom Metazoa; phylum Chordata; class Aves; order Passeriformes; family Cotingidae; genus Oxyruncus; species Oxyruncus cristatus. Next base: position 295,483 of record VXAY01005403.1, on the reverse strand, counting down.
TATCTAACTAATATGCCACGGGAATGATTATCAGGGGAAGTTACCCATGAACATTCAATATTTAGAATTTCCTACCTTTAAAGCACTTCTCAATCCAAATGTAGTAAAACTGCTTCATGTTTTCCCTTTCTTTCAGAAATGAGAAAAGAAAAAAAAAAACTACTTTTTTGATGGAGGTTTGCAGAGCTTGTAAATCTCTCAAGAATTCAAGTAGAATTATTCAAAAACCTCAAGAGAAATGTTCATGACTAAAAACTGTTCTTTAAGTTATCAGAGAATTAAGCAATCCATCCTCTTCTCATTTTGTCCATATTCAGTATATCCCCACATTTTCTTACCAATGGTACTAAATTTTACTAAATCAATCAGGTTTTTTTTCTGGAAAAAATTTTCAAGACATAATTGTTAAGTTTTGTGTTTATTTCAGGGTTTCTGTGGGTTTTTTTAATCCAGTAAATTATTATTTGATTCCGAGAAAGTACAACTTCCATTACTCATTGCTAGCTTTCAACAATCAGGTTTGTAGTTCTAGTTCAGCGGGGTCTAAATTTGAAAGTGAAGTCACACCAGAAAAACAAAACAAAACAAAACAAAAAGTCATCCAGACATGTGAAACATCAAAATTATAGCTTCTTGTTGCAAAGGAGATTACTTATTACAAGTTCTCACTGTTTCTCATGCAGCAGCAACTAAAAGAATCCATGACAGAAAACAGATGTATAGAAATGATTTTTTTACTAATCTTTTTTATTTTAGCCATTAGGTAAGGATTTTTGAAAGTGAATGAAGCCATTGTTGACCTGCCCATATATTTCTGGGTTGGGTTTTTTAAATTTGATTTTTTGGGGGATGTTAGTAAAGGCTGGGGAGAGAAGTAGTGTTCAGGACGAAAACATATAGCTTTCAAAAACAGGGGAGCGATCTGCTCATATATAAACACAGTGGGTCCTTTCCATAAGAGTAAAGGTACAATAAAAGAAACAAAACAAAGAAATTGTTATTCAGCTATGAGAATGCCACCCACTAAGTCAACCAAGCAGCTTTCCCCAGCATAGATCTACCCCCCTGACAATCTGGCCCTGTGTTAAAAGGATAACCTTAGTAAAAAAATCTAAACTCTATCCTCCACGGTGCATGAACATACACAGACCAGCTATTTACAGATGTTCGAGGAAGTCAGTGACAATGTCCTGAAAAGGTATGTTATAAGTCTCGCCAGGTGGAATTTCTAAAGAGCTATTGGACAAATTCTTGAGAGCAGTCAGAGCTAGTCTGCACCACCCAGGTGGCATCTGTGGTCACAAATCTGCTACATGCTGCTGGTCAGGAGCCCTCTGCTGCTAAAATACCACACTTTCCTGACATATCCACGTCCCTGCCAGGTTCCTGTTACACTTCTAGCATGCAGCCTGTCTGGGGCAGTGCTGCCATAGAGACATCTTGCTCAGTCACAAGTAGTTGTTTGTAACGTTGACTAGTCTTGCGTCTGGGACTGAGCTTCATAAAACCCTGACTGTCTGATCTGCTTCCCTCTCTCTGGCAAATGTAAAGCAACTGATGCAGAGGACACTGTCACCCTCTGTTTCTTCATTATCTCTCTGTCAGAGGTAGCTGTAAAGGATAATTTCTGGTCACACCAGTCTTACCCAGAAACAGACCTTCCAGAGGGCTAAAAGGAGGAGGGGGAAAACTCGTTCTTGTATAGAAGAAGATTTCAAGGCATATTGACTGGATGGCAAGGGGACGCATTTGAAATTTCAAAAAATTGTTGGCACATGTTTTTGACACCTTTTTTTCCCAATGCCCCATAGTCTCCATTACTTCTATTCAAGCTTACTAGAATTTTTTTACAGTATTATTGCAAGCACATTAAAAAGCAGCCCAAAAAATTTTGGGGAGCGGGTACAAATTATAATTGGAAAAGTTAGATTAACACAAAACTAAAATTTAAAGACTGGGCAGTACTCCCCTATGGCATTTTACTAATGCTCACCTACATGAGCCTGGACAGTTCTGGGATAATTTTTCTAAGCAAAATACCTATGCCATACCCATATCTTTGCAAATAATAAGGATCAGCTCTTAATTTTAGAGGAACTTACACATCTCTGTCCAATTTACAAACCCATATGAGTGCTTGAATCTTCAATACGTTGTATATTGAAAAGTAGAGAGCACTGCAAACAGGTATGGTTTCTCGTTCTCTTTTCCCCTCCAAATTCTGGATGGTCATCCACATTGGTCTTTATTGTGACATGCAATGGTAAAAATTAGGTAGAAGCAAAGCAGCCAGGCCCTGGCAATATTGACTATTGATCCAGCTGTACAGAGTCGGATTACTTGGAAAACAACCCTTCAATTTTTCACTCCAGTGACGCTTCAGGGCAGTTGCTTTTAGGATCATTACCCTTGTCTGTAAAATAAAGGAATGTGAGAATGTGTTTAAGTAAATTCTGAACCCATTTGAACTTTGTGGGTTTGAAAGTTACTCCTAGAGTCAAGTCATTGCCTTCCATGAACACATCACCTCCACAGCTAACCGGGGCATTCACACCAAGACTGTGGTTTAGCTGTTCCATAAATCATCCATAAATCACCATAATGCTGTGATGAGTGTACTGAGAAATACCTATGTTGCCAACACCTTATCGCATGAGAATTGCTCTAAGAGAGGAAAATTCAGTAGGCACGTTTCCTTATTATTCTTACTGGCAAAGAAATAAATGCCACTGATGCACTAGCAAGGAATGCCAGAACCCTGTCTCTTTAGCAAGGCAGTTCTGCAGTAAAGAATATGGGCACTTATGCAGGGTTTGGATAGCAGAAGCTTTCAGCTTAGGGGTAAAAACCGAGAAACAGAGAACAGCCAGAGGCCAACTAGTGTTCAACTTGTCTACGCTTATAAGTTTTCCTTTCATTTTTGTGTTCAACAGCATTCTAAACAAGGGAGACAAGTCTCATGAATGGGGAACATTAAAGGTAAGAGTGGTCTGAATACATGAAAACTGCAAGGCAAGCAACGAGAGTGTGGGCAGACCAGACATACATTAATGACAAGAATCATGAGAAACAAAAATTGTGGGGACATTTTGATTGATCAGAGTTAGATGAGGAAACGTTTTTCCTTGCTTTTTTTTTCGTATCTAATTGCTGTTAACAGCCTCTGCAATGAAACAGTCCTTTCCCCTTGCTCTTTAAAGAGACCAATCAGATGTGATTTTTTTTTTGAGGATTATTGCCATGTCTGAGAATTCAGTCTCCCATATCACAGCAAACCAGATCACCCAAGCCTGATTTTCACTGGACATTTGATTTTTTTTTTGAGAGGACATTAATGCAGAAGGCACACTTCTGAAACAGATACCTTGAAATAGAAAAACAAGTATTATGAAAGGTATTGAAATAAAAAATAAGTTGATAGAATTGAGGGGGATTAACAGTGAATTGTAAACAGATAATAACATAGATATCTCTTTTATACACAAGTATAGGAAGCATACTTGATGGAAATGAAACTTCGACAAGATCTCAATTTCAGAAGACACCACAGCGTGATTCTGAGCCTGCACTGGCTTAACTTCTGAAAAAAATAACAAAAAAGACTAAATAAGGAAAATCAAAAAGAAAGGGAAAAGGGAGAAAGGAAAAAATGCCAAAAGAAAGCAAGCTTCAGGAATGGAGGAAGTCTGTCTCAGACAGCAAAACAGTCCTTAAAATGAAATAAGGAAAATATTTAAATTGTCTACCCAGTCTCAGATATACTGAGCACACAAGCACATGGAATGTCCTCAGAGGAAGGAAAGAGTGGCTCTCAAGATACTAACTCTGGCTCAAGAAGTTGTTGTTTTAGACCAGTGACTGTTGGAAGGTGGAAGGTATGTCAGACAACAATCCCTCTGTGTTCACCCTATCTGTTATATTCCTTCCCTAAGCATTTGCTGTAACTACTCTCAGAGACAGATTACGAGACAATGCAGACCTTCAGTCTGACCCTGTGCTGCACCTCTCAGCTTTTAAGACGAAAAAGCGATGCATGAAATAAACTCAAGCAGCAAGGATTTAAGCACAAGTGGCCATAGTGTCTAGATATTTGGATCTATTAAGAAGCGTGTGATCAAAAGCCAAATCCCTGCTGAGGAACCAAAATTGATGAGATCAGTCCAGACACAGGGCCCTGATTCAGCTCGGCTTTCACACTACATGTTGCGAAGTAATTTATCACTGAAGAAACCCACATACTTGTATCACATTAGCAGATATTTCCCATGAATAAAACAAGGGATTTTATTTTGTAATGTTCCTTCAAACACAAGAAGTCTCAGAGTAGTCTCCAGTCCCCCATAAAATGAAGAAAAAAGATTCATTTTCAATTTATGCAGTAATTTTTACAGTCAAGCATAACAAATAAGGTAACAGATTTTCCAGACGTCCAGACCTCCAGAGGCACTATTATCATGACTAGGCTGCCCTCTCTTGTACAGAGGGAAATCTACACCTGAATTTTGTGTTTCAGAGGCAAAAATACACGAGAGGCTGCTGTGCTCTGTACAGAAGAAGGGGAGGCATAAACCAGGTCTAGTCAAATGAGACTGTATTGTTATTATGTAAAGCTGATCTTGTTAATATTTAATATATTAATGACGTTTTCAGAAAATATTTTATTTCAGGCGTTTCATCTCTGCAGGTTCACCAGACAACATAGAGGTCTCTCCTTGCAGACTGCACAGTTTACCTGCAAAGCCTACATACCTTAAATAGAGAGGCTTAGAATATACCCCAGAGTCCTCTGTGTTTCCACTTTACAGGGAGACTGGAAGATCTAAATTTTAACTTTCTCAGCTGTACTTCCCTCAGCCTAGCTCCAGTCCCTCCATACAACCCCATAGTCAGCCATGACTCTTGCTAGAAATCTGCTGAATACTAAGCCCTTCTCTGTGCAAAGTTACACTCCATAAATTGAGGGATTTCCCCCTTTCTTCCACAACACTTTGGTTTTACATGCTGTACAATAGCAATTCAGGGACTAAAAAGAGCCCACAAAAGTAAATATGGACATATTTAAATTCTTTCTGAAAAAAAATGAAGTAAAATTCACTTTTTTCCTCCTTAGGTCAGAAGAGATGTTAATTGCTACAGTGATTTCCTACACCTTTTCTCTTTATTTTTTTAATTTTGTCATGTAGGTAAAATTCTTCCCACCCACTTGGAGATACTGGACAAACTGGCTATACTAAGAATTTGCTTTTACTAGTGATAATTTCTCTAGCTTTCAACTAGCTTTATGTTGGAAAGAGTAAATTCTTAGGAGTTGCATCTAACAGCTTTTCCTCTGTGTAAGTATATGATGCATTATGACCACTATGTATTACACCTTCTTTGCAGTTACCTCATTTTCATTAGTTTCCTGGATATTGATCCAGCATCTCCTATCATCCTTATTTCATCCTAAAAGCTGGTAGATGGACTGAAGGGGATTTCAAGTGTTGTCAAAGTTAAAATGGCTGACCCTTAGGCAAGAAGAAGCCAGAACAAGCTAATAAATCCCCTGTTCCAAAGATAGGCTTTGTGCTCCTGAATGAAGACCAGAAATATGAGATATATAAAAGAATCTACGAGCAAAAATCCTCTGAATAACTCAGACAAGAACCGGAGGTCCTGTTGGATATTTTTTTTGCTGTGATGACCAGCACAGCTGAGTGAAGCACAAGGGGCAGAAGGTCTAATACATGGGACACAGGTAAGTAGAATAGCAGAGCTACAGCATAGGTAGTGAACTAAACCTTGACTTCACACCCCAAAAGGCCTGGTCAGCATGGCTGTGGAAACTTGATGGTAATAGGTCTTTAGTGTACTACCTCCCACCTTGAACCATGGGAGCCAAAAAGGAATCCCAGTTCCCTCCTTGGTCTCCTAAGGCAGAGAATGCAGTCTAAATCTAGAGTTACTTTGGGAAAATATGAATAAACCCAGCAAAAACTGCAGTGACTTGAGCCTTCTCACTGGGAAAACAGTTCCCCACACACACGGCCCTTCATTCTCCCCAACAACAGTGTCAATTAATGTTCTGTATCGCAAAACATTTGCTTTAACCACACTGCTTGTAATTAGCAGTGTCTATTAATACTAGGCATCTGAGACCTGCAGGGTTTGTGTAAAAAGTGCCAGGGTTCAAGTGTTTATGAGCAGTTCATATACAGCAGGAAATTTCTTGTTTTTCTTGAACGGTTGCCCTGTCTGTACTTGTAAAAAACTGCGTGGTGAATAGTCATTACCCAGTTTAATAGAGATGTGGGCTAAAATTTCTGCTACCTGGTTTTACACATAGGCTATGGTTAGAGGGGAAAACAGAGAAAAGTCTTATTGCTTACATGTTGGTATGTAATTTAAGTGAAAGCAAGAAGTTTGAATAAGTCACTCTGTGTCTACCACCTTAAAGTAGGCCTTTCAATTCTTTGCAATGCTATGGATTAGTGGTAGATGGGAACAAATCCTGCAGATCCTACCATCATCAATTTTTATGGCAATTCAAATGCTACTCTGAAAATGAATTTTTCCTTTCATGAACATATTTAATTTTGATTGCCAGTATGGATTTTTGTTCTGATAGTTTCATTTTGCAACACAAATCACTAAAACAGAGGAGCTTTGTCTCCTCCCTTTCTTTATGTTGTATCTTTTAGAAATGGCTTCCATACCTTCTTATTCTCTGAATTTATGATAATTCTGAAGTATTGGGTTTCATTCAAAATGAGAATGAGTTGATTCCAATTCACCAGCAGCAAAATCACTCCACCACTTACCCTCTTTAACCCTATGCTCTACTCACAGGACCAAAGCCACCTTATAAAGACAGCCATTAACACTGTACTAACAAGCTGGTATATCATTATGCTGTCTGTTCTCTCATAGTTTCAAGTCTGTATTTTGAGTTTGCTAACAGATCTGCTTAGGAATCAGGCAAGTTAACTGAGCTCAATGCACAAGACTCAGGGTAATTTACTACACAGCAAAAAGCCCCTTAGACAAAAATGGCAGAAACAGAAAGTTTCCTGAAGAGTGAGACAGTCTATTTCTAACTCCATTTGATAAAACCCATCATCAAGAGATCTATCTGCACACTATAAATAGAGCCTATATGGAAAAAGGGGTTACTGTAGTTTTTTTTTTTTTTTTCCAGATTTCTCTTTAGCTTACATGTGGATATTTGGAGTCAGTCCATTTTGATTATTTGAAAATGTATAATTTTTCATATGCAAAAATCCAGGGGCAGTTTTATCTCCCCCCAAGCTTCAACAATATTCACGTTAACTGTTCTGTGCGGCCACAGATATTAAGAGGTTTTTGTTTCTAACAGGTTGGATGGAATGAGAGGCTCTGATTTGCTAGAGCACTAAGGATATGCAGTCCCCTCATAATTACTATCACTTATATACATGCCACTCTTGTAGTAACAGTATAGAAATTTTTTTTTTCTGTTTCAAAGAGAACCAAACAGAAATTGACAGAGGCAGAAATCCGTTTCAAATTGGTGGTGTTGACTTCTAGAGCATTTATAGCACAGCCAGAAAATATGAGAAGTGATTTAAGAGTCTCCAGGTACCAACCTCTAGGATACAAGTTTTTTTCCACAAAAGAGCTCAGCATAAGAAAGATATTAAGCTATTGGAGAACATCCAAAGGAGGGCAACAAAGGTGATGAAGGGCCTTGAGGTGAAGCTATATGAGGAGCTGCTGAGATCACTTGGTCTGTTCAGCCTGGAGGAGACTGAGGGGAGGCCTCATTGCAGTTACAACTTCCTCATGAGGGGAAGAGGATGGACAGGCACTGATCCCTTCTCTGTGGTGACCAGTGACAGGACCCAAGGGAATGGCTTGAAGTTGTATCAGGGAAGGTTTAGGTTGGATATTAGAAAAAGGTTCTTCATTCAAAGGGTGGTTGGGCACTGGAACAGGTTCCCCAGAGAACAGGTCACAGCACCAAGCCTGACAGAGTTCAAGAAGCATTTGGACAATGCTCTCAGATACACGGTGTGACTCCTGGGGGGGGGAGGGGAGGGTGTCCTGTGCAGGGCCAGGAGTTGGACTCAATGACCCCTGTGGGTCCCTTCCAACTTGGCATATTCTGTGGTTACAGTGAGGTTGTTCACATTTTCAGAACACACACACAAACACACACACACACACACAAAAAAAAAAAAAGGAAGGAAGGAAGGAGGGAAAGAAGGAAATTTGCATGACACATTGCCAAAACCCCCCCATTTTTAGACACCATGTTGATGCAAATTTAAATTGTGTGTTTACTACTTAGAAGGGAAAATGAACACTATTTTCATGTGTTTATGCAGTCAAAAATTGGACATAACACTTCTTTTTTTCTGCTAAAAGCTAAAAAACCAGTAGTATGGGAAGGCATTTGCATGATCTAAGAAGAAGTTACTGGGGCACAGATTACTTGTATTCATTTGCAGCTTAGAGGTGCAAATGGATGTCTTCTTCCCTGATCAGAGGCACTAATTATCTCCCTAAGGCTGGATCAGAACCAAGACTTGATAGCCATGAGGACAACTGGTAGCTGGTGCGACTTCTCCTGAATCGTACGAGAAAGACAGGATTTATATCTACTAAGAAAGCAGGAGAAACAGGTGGAAGATAGATCAACACCCAAATTGTGTTTATTATTCCTGGCAGACCACAGGGGGCTCTGGGGATCAGTGCCTAAGGGTAAGTGGGCTGAGGGTTAGTAAAATAGCTGGGAAAGGACAAGAGGAGGCCTTATGTACTTCTTCCATACACCCTGGAAGTAGTAAAAAATAAAACCCCACTTTAAACCTCTGTTTCCTTCTTTTCAGACTATTTTTCCCCTTCTACAAAGTTCCTGGACAGCATACAGTGATAGGAGAAGGAGAAACTTTGCAAGCAAAAAAAAATAAATCAAGCTCTATTGAAAACAGGTAAACCCAAAAGCCAGGGATGTATGATTTGGCATAAGTCAAAGGAAGTTAATAGCTACTGCAGCTATTGCAAAAGGTGGTGGTGGATTTGTCATATCTGGCTATACTCAGATGGGGACCAATTACTCTTTGGAAGAAAGGCTTTAGTCAAACTAATGTCTCGGAAATGGAAGTAGGCAGGAACTTACGATTTATGCAGTCAGGTGAGAGATGCTAATGTGTCTTTTGTCAATGTAAACTGTTTAAAGGTGAAAAAAATGGCAAGAAAACTCAGACCCAGTCTAAGTACAGACTGGATAGATAGTATTTACCCCGAGTTTGGAGAGTGAAAATGGTTTTGCCTTTGAGATTTTCCTCCTTCCCTGAGCTTAAAATATTTCTAAAAGGAAAGAAGATGATTACAGAGGTTAAGAAAAATATTCAGAAGTTTCTTAAGATAGCAGAGAATAGAAAGTGCAAGCAAACATTTAGTAAAACATGAGAATGTATAGAAAAAGCAATGTCTTATTCTTAGAAACAATCTACATTGATACAAAAGGCACAGATGGCTGCAGCATCTTTTCTTTCCAGCTTTAACAACAAGTATTTTCCATCTTAACTTATCCATGGTCTACAAGAATCTGGCACATTCTGCTTTTCAAAGAAACTATTACAATTAAGGGTCACTTAAATTTCTGGCAAAGACAGTATGGGTAAAACTGCATCCTTCTCCGTGAAGGTGGATTTTGATGTACATTAGCAGGTGTTCTAAGAATCCTAAATTGTCATTACCATAATTCATCAAATAAATGGAAGGCTTGGGTATCAGAATAGTACTACAATCACAACAGAAAAAAAATCCCTTGGCTTCTAAATTTCTGTAACTTGTAGAGTCTTTTGTTCTTAAAGTTGCTTCATAAGAGGATGGAAGCCATAAGGAAATAAATCTAGTTGTCTGTCTACAGATTAAGACCTGGAATGTGCAAACAAAGGATTTTTTTATGTCTTTAAACATTTGAAAAGCCAAATTCCCCTAGATGCCAATCTCTGAGTAGCTGAACAGTTTATCTACATGGATTTTTTTTTACTTCTGTGTAATATATTCTAAAATATTCCTTCCTATATGTCAAATAGGGGGTAAAAAGTTTGGACATATGCCTTATTTGAAAAAATAGAAGACATACATTATTATATATATATTATATTATTATGTTTTACCAAACCTATGGGTCAGATAAGAAGGAAGGATGAAAACTGTACTGGTTCAGACTGGCAATTCAGCTCAGTGTATTAAAACAGAGCATTGTACAGTGGGATTCAGTTTGTCTTGCTTATCTATGCAGATAGTATTAACTTTTAACACCAGCATTTTAAGTACCTATTTTGAAAATGTGTTGCTTTAATTAGGAAAAACTGTTAAAATTTATTTTGGGATTTTTAAATATATTCTTTCCCTGGGTTTGCTGGGTTTTTTTCTCCTGAATGATGGGGTAATGAAACTTAGTATGAGCCAGTATTTTAAAACTCAGTAAGTGTCAGAAATAAAGCATGTTCCCGTGTGCAGTGGTGTAAAACCGGCATGAATTCAGACAGAATAGCATTACATAAAGCCATGAAGTGTGTATTGAGTGAGTTGCATGATTTAGTCTATCTGAGCAAAAAAACAGAGCTTTTTTTTTACCGTAGGTTTTGTGAAATGACAAAATATGAACACTGGACTGTTGAGAACTGGCCCCTTACAAAGATAGCATTATACTCCCTTTCTTTGCTTGAATTTTTCCAAACTTAATAAAATAAAAACAAGTGATTCCTTGGGCTAATTACCTCAATCTCCAGCTAAATTTCACATGCTCACATGGTGGTTGTGCCATTCTTTCCCACACTGCCTAAATGCATCCTCTTAAAGATACTTCTTCTCACCACAAATTCAATCTCCTCAGAGAAATGGCTTCACGTTAAGCGCGCTTTGACACAGTGAACTGCTGGACATAAAGGATTGTTCTAGGTACAAATGAACGTGAAAAAAGTTACTGCTAATCTTAAAAAGATCATATAAGTGCATTATGTTTCTAGTACCCTTTGATTTGGACATACTGCCTACATGTGCTCATGCAGGTTCATATGCCTGGCACATCAGCCACTTGGAATTGCTGATAGGCAGTTTCACTGAGTGTCATCCTTTGACTCCAAGGAGAAGCTTGTTAATGCATTCCTTCCTCCCACTGCCTCAGCAAGCCAGAGGAAAGTTGGGCCTCACACCTCCACTATGGCTTTATGATGTCCACCTCTTGGACAGCAGCCACGTGATATTCTTCACCATGAGTTCCCTTCGTACCACCAGGTTTTGGAGGTGTTGCAGCTTTGCAGTATCACTGCTCCTGACTCACAAGGCGTAAAAAGGCATACGCAGGTTATGTCTGCCAGGCATAAACAGCAAAGGTGCAGTGCAACTGAACTCAAATTGCACACCTACGAAGTGTCAGCAAATTAATTTACATTACTGCCAGTGACTTAGATATATTAAATCTGAAGGTATGAGGTGGTTATTGCTTGTTGAAAACTGTCCTTTCAAAAAGTTGTGCTTTTCTGCGAGTTCAACACTCTTTGTATATACCTGAAGCCAATCCTACTGCTTTTTTAAGGATATTTTTGACAGCCAGCAACAGCAGCACTATTGAGTAAAATATTTTAAGTCCCAAAGGAGATAGGAGAAAAGCCTTTTCTGCCTTAAGGAATGAGACACCAGGGGAAAAATAATGTCATATTACTCAAATAATGACATCCAAAATATATGCTCAGATTAGGAAGGAAACTATGGTAAGTCATGAAAAGTAGGTTTGGAGGGCTTTGGTCTCTCGGTAAATGATCGTAGCTGCTATCTAAATTATAAACCTAAAATTAGAAGGTGTGCGTACTGCCTATAGCTTTAAAGAAAATATATTGCCTGGTATCAGTTTACTGGAAACTGTTAATCCACAGTGTAAATTAAAAATTTACTGTTTCAAGGGACATTTTTTTTCACAGAAACATAAAAATTTCAGTGACAAGTTTTGTTGTTTTTTTTTTTAGTTCTGACTTGACTGGGCAATACATGACCTGAAGCACAAAGGGCTTCTGAAACATTCTGGGATAAGAATTTATTGTCATTGTTTCATCACTTTGGTTATGCATAGGTACAGGTTTATATTCTGAAAATCTACTGAGTCCAAGGCATTTTCAGCAGTCACGGTTCTGAGACGTTCTACTCTTAAAGAACTCAGCTGGGATTCCACAGTTTATATCTTCGGTATCATACCTGTAAACTTTCTTGGCCTTTTCTTGATTTCTTGGATTAAAAATGAAAAGAATAAAGATTCAAATGAGCATTTAATCCCACAGCAGGATTTATTACAGTGTCAGAATGATTGCTTCAAGCAAACTTAAATAAAAACATATGTAAACAATCACTGCTGCGTTTACCTGATGTATCATCCTGAGTTATAAAAATTTACTCTGGGATAAAGTGTGCTTTTGCCCTGAGGTGTATATGGTAACATAGAACAGACATGGAGAGACTGTGGGAGTGGAGAGAAGTGGGAGGAACTGTGTGTCAGAGAAATGGGACTCTGCAGTGATACATTGATTTGGACGCAACATACTCTGTCCCTCCCAAGGTGAAAGTTGGTCTCCTTTTTCTATCACCAAGAGACCACCTAAGAAAACTGGAAAGAAAACAATTTCACATTTTCTCAGACATCCTTATCAGTGGACCAAGGCAAACAAGATCTAACGAGACTGATGAGAAAAGAGGGCTTTGTACATCCTTATTCATCTTCCAGACAGGGCAACCCAGGTTTTCACCTCTGAGTCTTTCATAGGCTGTAGGAAGCAGGCTTGCCTAAAGGGTCCTACTACCAGCTCTGTAAGGTCTGTTGCAATCTGAGAGTGTCAAGATCTTTAGTCCAAATCTACTGTCTATAGGCAAAATCTGCAACTCTGCCTGGACAAATTTCCCATTTTTGGAAGACTGTTTTCAACAAGAAAAAAGCTGTCATCCAAAACAAGATGAAAGGAGCTTGTTAATGAAGCTGTTCCACCTTACGCTTGGGGAACTAGGATCAGCATCATAAGGAAAACCAAAACAAATCAGAGAGACAGTCATCACATCTCATCTGTATTTGTCTGCGCTCCCACTGTGCAAGGAACATTGCACAATTAAAATTGTAGAGGTTTATAGGGTTTCTTTTGTTGAGACCATAGCTCTCCACCATCAAGGACACAATGCTAACAGGGTAGAGATTGACTTCAAGCAGTGCAATATAAGGGCAAGATGAGTGATGAAGTGTGTCCTCTTCAAAGATGCTTAGTTGTTAAAATTTTAAAGAAATACAGGTTAACTAGGTAGAAATGCCTTTTTTCTGATGCACTAAAGCTACTTTTTTTTTTTCACACCAGTGAATTTTTCATGCTGGATCATTTCATAAACTAGAAGAGCAGAAAAGATAAAATCTGAATGTGCTAAACTATTAGAATGAGTCCTATCCCACTGATGTCAACATTTTCATCCAAGTCAGTATTTCATTACCACATTTTTGAGTCAATACAGATTTCAGCTCAGAGTCAAGCTGAAAAGGTGAAGGTACAATGAGACATCTCAAATTTCTGGAATGGTTATAGGGACACAATAAATCTAGGTATCCTTTAGTGCCATTTCCACTCTTCCTACAGGCCAGTACTGATACCAGTAGATTTTGATAACTGCAGTCACCACATCTCCATTGGATCAGTCTCTGAACAGAGCAGGAAGAAAACATTTCTGTGTTTTTTCTTGATCTGACATAGATTTTCTGTTTTAAGATGTGGTATGTCTCCTCCTCTACATGCAGACTGCATCTCTTGTACTGTGTTTGGAGAGATAAGACTGAAATTGCTACCTAGTATGAGCAGATGTGAGGTAGGATAAGCTGTGATAGGAAGAAGTTTTATTTCTTTAATTCCTGTGCAAAGATGAGAAGCTGTCACACCAGATAAGAAGCAATGGTACAAGTTTTATTTATTTCATTCCTTTCATTGTGTTTAAAGCAATAAAGGGAAGAAATATGAAGTCTCTTTTGCATCTGCTATGCTGGTCATTGCTGGAAAACTGCCAACTTCAGGTCTTCAGAAATGGATGAGGCTTTGCCCCTATTGCTTAGGCACACAGCTGAAAACAGCTATGCTGTACAGTGTAAGACTGCAATTGACTCCTGTCCCTCCCACCCCATGCATATTCCCTGCATTACTACTGCCACGTCACCACAGTTGTCCTGGCTCTGACCTTCTTCAGAGCTGACTGTGAGAAATTATTCCTTACTGGATGTTGCAAACACCTGAAATCAGGTCAGCCACCCTTCTCCTCCCTCAGTATTTTGGTTATAAAAGTAGTATTTTGCAATGAATGTGTATAACACTGCGTATATTTCATTAAAAAGATCAGGAAGTTATTCAAAGAGGCTGATTCAGGTAGGCCTCTTGTACTGGAGCCACCGAAATATCTCTTTCTCTCTTATCTAAGGCCAAAAAAGAAGAGGAAGGAGAGCTAAAAGGACTACTCAGTCTATGAAAACATCAGTACAGATGTACTGATAATGTCCTAAAGCTCTGTTTCTATAATTAGGTATTTATTACTCTCTAGTTATCTAAAGAGAGTCATAGTAACAAGATATTGCCATTGCTTTTGCTTATTTTTAGTTACTCCTAGAAGGTCTGAAAGGCCTTTGAATTCCAAGACAAATCTGAACACCATTAGGAAACTACAGCACAGAGAAACTAAAAGATCAGTACTACACAGCCCAGAAAATGAGAACACTCCCTGCCTCTCATTCTGACCGCAAGATGTAGCTATCTCTTTCCATACTGACCCTTTCATTCAAGATTACAAGCTGTCATTACTCATCAAAGAAAACAGGCAATGTAAATAGACAAAGAATGCCTCGGGGGAGCCTTTGCTGGAAAAATGCACCACGGGCAGGTGGCAGAGCCCAGGGTCAGCCCCAGCGCTGTGCCTGCACGGTCCTTCGCCGCAAGCAGATGTCCCCAGCCTTGATGGGGGACACACAAGACCTGGTCAGGCAAGGACCACCCTGTGGCTATAAACCGGCCGGGGGGAGCCTCGTGGTGCTAGGCAGGCCTGTAGGGGCAGGTTAGACCCTGCAACCTGGGAGGGTCCTTCCCCTCCCATCTTCTTTTAATACTTTCATTTTATTCTGGGTAAGGCGCGGTTTGTGCCACGCTACACGGAACGATGCGAACGCCACCTTCACGCTTCCCTTCCTACCCCTGTGTTTCTCGTTCACTGCACTGGCAGGGAATCGGGATGCTGGGGGGCCCATCAGCATCTCGAACTCAGGAAGTTCGAGGACCCGCTGGACCTGTGGGCAGCCCATGCCCACGGAGACCCTCAGCGGGGTGCTCCGCAGGCACCACCACCGGCGGTCTGACTTTAAACCAGCAGCTGACAGAAGGAGCCGCCGGCAGCAGCAAGGGGCCCTCGTGCCGCTCCTAGCGCCGTTCCTAACGCCCAGCCTCGCGTCGTTCGTTCCTAACGCCGAGCCTCGCGCCGTTCATTCCCAACGCCCATCCTCGCGCCGTTCATTCCTAACGCCCATCCTCGCGCCGTTCATTCCTAACGCCCATCCTCGCGCCGTTCATTCCTAACACCCATCCTCGCGCCGTTCATTCCTAACGCCCATCCTCGCGCCGTTCGCTCCTGACGCCGATCCTCGCGCCGTTCATTCCTGACACCGATCCTCTCGCCGCTCATTCCTCGGGCCGTTCTATCCCGACGCTCCCTGCCCGTGCAGCTCGTCCCCGCGGCCACCGGGTGGAGCCCGCGTCCCGCCTGCGGGCAGCCGCGGCGGGCGGGGGCTGTCCCCGCCGAAATCCGCCTTTTCCAGCCCTTCCCGGGCGGGCGGGATTCCGCTCCACCGCTCTCCCGGTGCCGGGGAGATTCCCGCAGGAGGAGGAAGGGGGCAGCAAGGGCCCGGGGAGCCAGCTCTGTCACGCCTTGAGAGACAGCGGGGCGGCGGGAGCCGGGGAGGTGCGGGGGGCACCTCCGGAAAACTTTAAAGCGGGACGGGTGCTGCCAAACGCCAAGAAAAGAGGTGCCCGCTCCGTGCGGAGGGCTCCTGGTATCTTATGGTGCTACTTCTTTATTAAATAAAATAATACTTAGGAGTGAGTGAACAAGCTGACCGATGGACTTGATGTTAAAGGTCTTTTTCAACCCTAGTGATTCTATGATTCTAAGTCAGTGTAACTAGATAACCTCCCCCTAGTCCTTTCTGTAGGCGTATTTAAACACTTTTGAACAGGTATGTTCATCCCTCCTCCCCCACACCCCCTCCCCCACCGGCAAGATCCTTCCAAATCTTTCCTCTGCCAGTGCAAGACCAAACCCATCATAGCCCTTTTGACTCCATTTGCAGCCTTTCTACAAATCAGTTTTCCTCTTTCGTTCATCTGAATTTCTTCCTCTTGCTCATGTCTCACAGGCAGTTGCCAGTTTTTCTCCAGGAGTCACCTTGGAAGAGAGCCAGGGATGTGCCTTGATAGCAGAGAGGAAACCCTTGTACCAGTCAGAGATGCTGGAGGCTACATGGGGTGATCTTCCCATCCTCATTTGGGGTCAGAGGCACACCAGAGAATCTTTTGTGGGACTGTTAAAGTTTGGGAACTGTGTCTTTCTAGGTCTGTAGGTATCCAAAGAGGATGCTTTCAGGAGAACTCTTAACTCATAATGTGTTTTAAATGTTGAAGGAAAAAAAAAAAAAAACAAAACTTTTTTGGCTTAAAGTAATGACAGTATAAAGGCATATCTGAGAAGTGAAAAAACAGGTTTTATTTTATGTTTATTATTAGAGACACACATTGAAAGCCTGGGTTGTTATGTTGCCTTGATGCCTCATATACAATGACATTTTAGTGTTAAACGGTTCTCAGAAAAAATTATCTGCTGTCTTTCAATCCACTGCTAGACTTGCCACTGTCTTGCACACTGAGGCATATATTACAAGGGAGGCAGATATAAAACCTGAAATCGTTTGCTTATTTTGCTCAGGGAAGTGGTGGAATCACCATTCCTGGAAGTGTTCAAGAGATGTGTGGTTGTAACACTTGTGGGCACAGTTTAATGGTGAATGTGGCAGTGCTGAGTTAACAGTTGGACTTAACAATCTTAAAGGTCTTTTACAACCCTAGGGTTGTAAAAGATATGATTCATATTCAGCTTCAGCAGTAGGATCTACAGTGTAATGTCAGGATTGTCATTCATTTTGCTCTGATGTTAGATAACATCCTGATTCGATGTAAGACTTCTTTGTGCTAGATACATAAAAATGAAGGGAAGTATGAGCTCTGCCTAAAAGAGCTTACAGAATAATCCAAACCATGGATAAGACACAGGGTTCTGTGAACTAGAGACTTCAGTTGAAAATCAGAAGTTAAGTCAAAACTGTTAAATAGCATGAAGGGTTGTTCTTTTATACCAAGACTGTCCTCTGGCTTTCAGGCCAACTTCCCTGGGCTAGGTTGTGTCCATTTTGCTTATGACTGTGCACTCTCAATCTCCAAAATAAGACAATGTTATGTAAACTGTATATTGTGAATAATCCCTATCCATTGCTGACTTGGAAACTATGTCTTGGCATTGCTTGGGAGAATGGCACATGGCCCATACCAAAACCACAAATGTGCAGGGACCTCTCCAACAACGTAATAGCAGAGACACTGAAGCTGCGATGTTCATAAATGCTTCTTGACATCATTTTTTTTTAAACTTGTGACATCTCCACAGGGCAGGGGTAGCATAGGCTAAGGTACAAATTGTGAAACCAGTATGTGGATGCTGTGTTTCAGCTCAGAAGGAGTCTAGCTGCAGTCCTTTTGTACAAGGGAGTATTGGAGTGGAGACTCTCGAGTGTCAGTCAAATCCTTGGCATCTGTTCCAAAACTTGAAGTGGCGGTCAAAATGATGAGAATTTTGGTAATGCCAGTGGTGTTATGTTTATGGTAACTACTTCTCTCTTACAAACTAAGGATATCCTCTGATGATACAGTATGTAGTTTATGGAGGTAACTAGTGTTTTTACTTGCAGTGAGGGAGGGCAAAAAGGACAGCTGTTTCATCCGCATGAGGGCTGTATCTAGCCTAGAAGGAGGATTTTTTTTTTTCTTATTTGTGAAGCCTGGTGAACAAAGATGTTTATGGCATAATTTGCATCACAAGTTCATGGGATATTACATAGAATGGGAAAGAAATCTGAAATTGTTGTTCCCTGAGATAAAGGGACTATTCTTGGTTGTGTCTTAAGATGAGCAAACACCTCAAACCAGGATCCTGTTAGAAATAGATTCGTGTCAGGTCCTGCAGTTATGAGTGAGAAATAATCTTCAAAACATATATATACCATACAATTACACCTTAGCCAGTACAAGACACTCCAGGTCTGTCTTTCAAGAGTTTTTACTTCATGCTTTATAACATCACTGTCATGCTGTTAAACTTGTAATCCAAATATCTTTACAGACAGCAAAATTTTATACACTTATCTCCATGTACCTCCAGCTGGCATTTTTAATAGATGGAGACAAATTTACTCTCAGGTGTGGTTCCTTATTGTGGGCTACCTGTATATTTTAGTCTGTTAGGTTCTGTCTCTAGTTACTCCTACGCACAGAACTTCACCAGTTTGGCAGTTTAGCTTTAACACAGGGGTCCTACAGAAAACTGACAATTTTCTCTTTGTTTTCTTTCCCTGTTTTTCCCACGTCAAAAAGCCGTCTAAAGTCCTCCCCCAAATACCACAAGTTTTGCTCTCTTTCCTATGAAACATGGCAAGAATTGGGCACAGCCCAAATGGATGTGAGGTGTGTTCTTCCTGTGTTGGAACTTAATTGTCATTCTGGGATTGGAGTGCCCCAGAGGTCTTCCTGCATACACAGGGTGACCTTTTACAACCTCCACAGTTCTACAGAACTATCCTAATAGACCTTTCAAGTCTCAAGCATAACCAAATGTAGCTTTAAAATGTCTCACCCAGAAATATAAGACATTTCTTCAGAACTTCAAATCACCTTCCTAGTACACAGCAATGCATTTTTTTTTCCCCCTTTTAATGTTATTGATGTCACACATTGGGACACAGAGGAGGAGGATGAAAAGTGTTTTCCCAAACACCAGCAATCTGATGTAAACAAGATTAGAGTAATTGATGCAAGGCACTTTCTGCTACTTGGAGTGGGGGCAGTGTATTGCTCCCTGCAACAGGTGATGTTAGCACAGGTACTCAGTATCTCCCCAAAAGCAAAGCAGACAGGTCCAGGCCATACATGTGCCAGAATGCAGGTAAAAAGATTTAATGTGAACCATCTTTCCAAGATCTGCCTTTTAGACAGTGAGAAACATTTCAGGCACGTATGTTTATTCTGAAGGTGGGATAAGGCATTTCTACAGAAGAAAAGAGTGACATTGGATTTATTTGGTTTTCCCCATGGTGACCACAGACTGCATCTCCTCTGGCAGTTCATCTGCTTTCCTGAGGCTTCCCAGAACATTAACCTACTGCACTCCTCTTTAGGAGGGCAACAGGGACTTGCCTGAAGAAATGAATCCCAGGACAGTTGGAATCTTTCAGCTACTTGTTGCAAAAAACTTTTGGTTCAGTTTGGTCCTCTCTTCCTCTAGATGGCATGCCCTCTTGATGACACTAATGACATGAACTGATTTAAACTTCATACTGCTTATATTCAAAGAATACAATAACTGCTTGTGCTGTTCCAAGCTCAATTTTGTACGAACAGTCATGCCTACATTTACTTCTTTTCCTGACTATGGGATTTACAGTACTAATGATGTTGCTTCTGCCATCACAGCAACTTGGAATTAAAATTAAAAAGTGATCCATTAATTTTCTGATTACCATCCATTTATCTTATTCTTGTTGTTTCTATGAAAATTCCTCTAAGCTAAAGCTGATGTTGTCCATGCTTTTCATATGTGCTGTGCTCACTACACAGATCTTCATAAACTCTTACAAAGCGATGCAGCCTGTTTGCTTGGGTTGGGATTGTGTTTATGTATGTATTCTGACTCAAAACTCTGCCTGCTTTGTTGTCATAGAGAGCTTTTCTTGTCAGATTCTGAATTATTTTTAACCTTGGAAATGTGAA
Organism: Oxyruncus cristatus; assembly: GCA_013399855.1. Lineage (NCBI taxonomy): Eukaryota > Metazoa > Chordata > Aves > Passeriformes > Cotingidae > Oxyruncus > Oxyruncus cristatus. Next base: position 275,366 of record VXAY01005403.1, on the reverse strand, counting down.
TTCTTTTTAACAATTTCACTACCATGAAAATATTTGGTTTCCTTTGCTTGCTAAATTCCAGTCCCATCGAGGTTAATTATAGTTCTTCTGAGTGTTGCCACATATTTCTAGTCCCAGACACAGACTGTCAGACTGTCAGCACCCCAGCATTACAGGAGTGATTCTTCAGCTCTACATCAGCCACAAGTTCTCAGTTTTGCTTGTCTTGTTGGATAGATAACTGTATGAACCCTCCAGCTGTCTTAACTTTTGTGGGAATTTTAACTCTAGTGAGTTTTTCATGTGCTGCATTCCAAGTAAGGCATTTTTAGTTATTTTTTACTAATTTGCATTTACAAATTTTTCAGAGCCCAGGAAGAGAATGAGACCCATTCCTTCTTAGCACCTGAATCCTAACCAGCCTGCACTGCAATAGCACAGGTCTCTGAATAATGTAGCAACTGATCCCACTGCACTCCTGCCAGAATATATTAAAAATATGGATTTAGGTATTTAGCTTTGGAAGGCAGCTCAGCATCCATCTCTGTGCACTGCAGAAAATATCCTTGTACACTTCTTTCAGCTGGAGTGAAGTATGATAAACACTGTCCAGTGGTAGAACCTAATTCTTAGGTATAATTGCTATTAGTCAAGGTGAGAATCTGCACTGCCATACCAAATGCAAATTTCCTATTATATAGAATTAGTTACTTGTGAAGAAGTGACTATTGCACAGTAGAACAGACAGCTTTCCAAGTTATTTCATCCAAATAGTGTATTAATTACTTGCTAATAAGGTTACTATAAGCTTGTATTAGTGGGTGTCTCTAAATTCCCCTTCTTCCTTCTTTTTAGCTTCCTTGGGTCATATAAAGTTCAGACGTTTAAACCTGCCTGTATCCCTCAAAACATTAGATAGTTAACTGAAACATTAGATATTTAACTGAATCACACAGCTGGTCACCTTAGGATCCTTCTAGCCTCAATAAAGAGAGACAGAGTAGATTTCAGATACTTATTAAGATATTAAAATTGATTTCTTCAACTCCCTTTTTCTCCTGGGAGACCCCTATAGCAACTGTACTTCTTGCAATCACCTTTACTTACCCAATAAACTCAAAATTTTTATTTAGAATCCTTAGTGTATCTGAGAGTTCTTTAAATAGTATGTATATAAAGGCACTAAATGGGAAAGGTAAGGCTTAGGTATTTTTTATATGCAAACTATGTTTATTTTGCTCAGTTCAGAATTGTTAGCATTTTCAATATGACAGATGTATTTTCCTTGTGTAAGCAAACACATGCATTGGAAAGGAATGGTTTCATGAGAGACGCTAATGATCTGCTCTATCAGATTCCCACACAGAATAGAGACAAAACCAAGTTCCACACAGCATCTGTATGAGTCTAAAGTCATAAAAATATTTTTTGGGAGACAAGTATTCCTCCTTCTATATGGACTGTCTGCCAGGAAAGTCAAGTATTCTGCAGGTATTCTGCCATTAGGGTTTCACATGAAGGAGGTCTTGGTTGAATAGCCAAGTTGCAGATGATTTAGCATTTTATTTGTAAAACAGCTTCAGCAAGATCTGCATAACGTTGTGGGATCAAGATGGGTTCACGCTTTACCTTGTGTCAAGGAACAAAGGTGACATTAATGTAACAAAAAAAATCACCAAGTGTAAACGTGTCAAATCAAATAAAAATGTATGTATTTCTTACCTTCTGTGCTTGTGAACTGTAGAAATGTGAGGTAGTTTTTCATTTTAAATCTTCCCTCCACACAGCTCTGGAATTATCCAATCAAAGAAAACATTCAGACTTTACAAATGAAATCGATTTACTCTATCGAGTCAGCAAAAACTTGATTAAAAAAAAAAAAGCAAAGAAAAAAAAGAGAAAAAACAAAGGCCAAAAACACATTATCCTTCTATGGAATCTCAAATGCTCAGAAATAGCATTTTAGAATATTTTGGTCACCTTATTCATATAAAGCACTGATCTGAGTTTCATCTCTTTGTGAGTTTCAAAAATGCATGTATGTATTTTTGGTATGTCTTTATAGATGAGGAACGTCAGAACACAGGACCTACCTGGCACTTCCCTGGAAAGACGGTAGCCTTCATCTCAGGATAAACCCACAAGGAGCCTGTTCAATTTTCTGAACTTTTTCCTAATCACATAATGCCTCTCGCTAAGAGAGAAGATGATTACTTTGCTTTTAAAAAGAATATTTATGAACCCAAGGATTAAAATTAATGATTTGAAATATAATATCCTTGTTGGAGAAATCCAAACATCCTTAACTGCCATATTAAGAGAAATAAGTATACACTAAGACGTGTATTTCTGTATAGATGTGTTTAAAAGGAAGAATTGAGTCTTATACAACATTCAATATCTAAAAGCTGTCATTTTGTCTCCAGTTTTTGACCTGAAATGTCACCTGTGGCCGCTGTTTACTTCTATTCTAAAACCACTGACAATCTGTTGGGGCAACATGTATCTGTTACCATAACAAGTGCAGGAAGTGCATTCATTAATTTATGAAGAAAGTATTTTTATATACTAAGTAGGCACTATATAAAAAGTATTTGAGCTCATGTAGTATGATGCATGGATGGAAGCAATTCTATGTTTTACTTCATGTTACGTTCTTCACCCCCAGTTTTGACCTACTGTATTTATTTAATACAACCTCTTCATATTTGGGAATATACCCTGAATGTTTTTTTCCATTACTTTGCATGGACCTTTCTATACTGTTTAAACTTCTCCAGTTTTCCTTGTTTTTCTGATCTCCTAGAGTCGTTAACCAATTACAGCTGGGATCAAGGCCAAAACCAGCTAAATAACATAACTGAGATTATCTCAAGTGGTACCTTAGTTAAACTGCTGAATAATCTTTTCTCTAGGGTTTAGATAAACATTGGCTGAGTTTTCTTATAACTTATGCCTTCCTAAAGGTCCTTCCTTTTTGCTTTACTGTTTATGTTCTTTTCTTTTTATAAAGCTTCCTAGAGAAGGTCAGTTGGAGTACCATCTCAGTTACACAACTGCAAATTAGGATAGCCCCCTTCCTTCACAGACTTTCTCTGGGAAAAAAAAAAAAAAAAGAAGATAAGTTATATTATGGTCCCTGTATAGCTTGCCCCCAAATCACTAAAAGCAACAATTTCAGCAGATTTTGGACTGATCACTCATCTTATTTTGCAGTGACTCTGGATTATTTTACATTTCACAGGAAGAAAAGCCATTACCTGCAGTTCCCCTACTTGCAAGACACTGCCAATAGTCAGTCTTGGGTTTCTATGCAGTACATCAAACCAGAAATCCATGACATAGGATGACCTGACAACAAAATAGGTTAAACTTTTTCTTGTTAAGCAAATGTTTCTTCCTCCTCACTTTTTATATGAGGAAAAGGTGGCTTTTGCTTCTCTAAAGCAATTCTGTCTTCCTTACTATGAGTTTACCACTGGTGAAGTATTTCAAGAAAAATAAAATCTTATCTCAGGATTTTTAATCTTAAAACAGGAAAATTCTGCTCCAACTAGGAAAACTCATCTGATTTTCCCACTGCAAAAATACAAATAAAAGCAAAACAGACTACAGATGGAAACGTGAAATGACAAACAGCAAAACAATCTATTACAGTATATGATACTGATTTCTTAATCTACATTTATTTATCTTTCTACACCACGGAAGAGACTGTTACAATGCATTCTGTAAGTTATAAAAATGTGTCTTTCCCTGCTTATTGATATAGAACTGTGCCTCACATGAAATATTTGGGGTGATAATGTTCTTATCTGACTCTGTTGTGATGTATCTGCTCTCAAGAGGTGGTGAAGATGATCGTGTTTACAAAAGCAGGTTTCAAGAACATGCATTAGAAAGACGCTCACATATGGATGCAGCCACACAGTATCACAGTACCAATAATTCATTGTAACGAAGCTTTTAATGTAATTTATAAAAAAATAGAGTTATTTACATTTGCAACTTATTTGATGGCATCCTCTTTTATTACAACATTTGAATCCATGAAGAAATGACACTGAACTCATTTCAGAGCATACTTTTCAAAGATAAGCATAACAGTACAGGAAAAATATTGAAAACATCGTGAATTCTTGTTATTTTGCAGCATCATACAAACTCATTCTTTTCAACACATTGCCATACAGTAAGCAAAATTCCCTTGCAGATTAAGGTACAGAAACTCTGCCACAATTCTAGTGACAGTCCCACATTCTTACATGTGGCACTTCAAGACGTAACCAAAGGAATTAGTTTAATTCCAAAGGATGGTGGCCTAAATGCAGAATGTGACCTCTTACACACTTTTAAGAAAACTCTGGTTAAAGGGACCAAAAAAAAGAAGTATGATTATACTTATTGCATATACTTATTGCAGTAAACCAGATCCATGAATACAAAGGCCATCAAAATATATTATAAATCTATCTGAATTTCGAAGCTACTTTAAAATACTGTTTTGATTTACAATACAAATAACACTGCTCGGGGTTAGTTTGTAGAGTTGTATTTTGGTCCATGCTGTTAATTCTATATCATTATATTCCTCTTTCATTAGTTCAAAAGCCTCAGAACAGCAGGTCCTCAGTGGTAGGAATGATGAAGCCAAGTCTCAGACTTCAGCTGCTGCAGTCAGTTCATAAAAAGTCTAATTTCAACTGCTTCCCTTCTTTACTGCTTTAAATAAACATCCCTCAGAACTCTAAGGGGAAAGAATGACAAGGGACACAGATTTCACAGTTAGAGATGAGGGTTTGTCCCCATCTTCTAGTCCTGAGCCGCTAAACCACAGCTCTTAAAAATATCCATCCCATAAAAAAGATCAACAACAATTAAAAATCCTCAATTTACTCTGACTATGCGGTAGTTCCACACAATCTGCTGGCTGTAGAAACTTCTTTGGTGTCAGAGTCAGGTCTTCCTGAAACCACAAATGGCCAAGTCTGTAAGCAAAAAGAAAAGGTATTTCATATTAAAAGACAGTTTATCCTCGTATGAAACTGGAGCTTTATTACTGATAGATGTCTAACTCTGGTTCAGTTGCAAACACGTCATCATGTTTTAGTCCCTGTGGGAAGCACAGAGAGAGCTGAGTTCCTCTAACAAATATTTTCATTACGTTTTTTATTATAATTGAATGTTCCACAGAAGGACTACAGTGGTCAGCAACAGATTGTTCTCATCCAAACTGCAACGTTTCTCTTGCTTTGCAACTGTTTACATCATTTATTAAATAAAAAGCATATAAAATACTCAAAAACAATCACTCTGCCGAATATAAGAAACCTTTTTACCACTGTGACCAAGCATCGGGCGTTTAGTTTTGGCCCAATGAACTCAGGACGGCTTGCTTGTGCTCCCGACCAGCCCGCAGACCGAGTTACTCCTTTTTAGGACACTAGGTTTGCCTAATGCCCGAAGAATGTGGTTCTTTAAGGTCCCCTACTCCGACTCCCCAGGACTGACACACCCGCCATCACCGAAGGCCAAGCCCGGCGCTCGGGTCGCCCCCGGAGCGGGGGTGGCTGGGGATTCACGAAGCAGTCCGGGCCGCCCCGCCGCTTCTTCCCGTGCGGGCACGGCCTGAGTGCTGCCAACCGAGGCCCCCGCGGGGCCGGCGCTGCGGGGCTATCCCGGGCTGCCCCATGGGGGTTTCCCGAGGGTGCCCCTCGCCGCGCATCCCGCCCTCCGCGCCCCCCGCGCCGCGCCGTACCAGGTTGACTGGATGGACGTAGCCGTTCTCGTAGCGGTCTTCCTGGAGGAGCTGCCGGAGGTGGGCGATGTAGCTGGACGCCAGGCGCAGCGTGTCCAGCTTGGAGAGCTTGGTGTCGGGCGGCACCCAGGGCAGGCTCGTCTTCAGCCGGGAGAACGCCTTGCTCAGTACCCGCATCCGCGCCCGCTCCCGCGCGTTTGCCGCGTTGCGCTGGGACTGCTTCCCCTCGGGCGGAGGCCCCCGCGGCCCCGACGCCGCCTTCTTGCCCGCGGGGCCGCCGCCCCGCGCCCGCTTCCTCTTGCAGCCGCTGCCCGCCGGCCCCGCCGCACAGTTGCTCTCGCCGTCCTCCTCCTCCTCTTCTTCCTCCTCCTCCTCCTCCTCCGCCGCCGAGGAGTTGTCCCCCGAGGGATAGAGCTCACCGCGGGGCTGGCGCTTGGCCGGCGGCTGCGGGTAGTCCAGTTGCAGCGCCCGCAGGTCCATCTCGGGCAGCTCCTCTGCCTCGCTCCCGGAGCCCGTGGACATGGCCCCGGGCGGGCAGGGAGGCGGGCAGCGCGGCAGGCAGGAGGGGGCGGACGGCCGGGGCGAGTCGGCCCAGAGCGGGGCGTCCCCGCCGCGGAGAGTTCGTACCGGGGCGGGGGCG
>VXAY01005403.1:198769-263975 GCA_013399855.1 Oxyruncus cristatus | reverse complement strand
AGAGAGAGAGAGAGAGAAAGAAGTATTTTTTCCACTATTTTTTTTAGTGATGCCAGGAGATATGCTATTGGTCTAAATGAAGCAGATGAAACAGAATTAATGGTGCTGTTTAAAGCACAGTTTATTTCTTCTCTTGGAGCAAATTAGCTGGAATAACAAGCAAACATCAGGCAAGAGGAAACTGTGTGTTAGTCTCCTCCTTGTGTTTCACTCTGAGAGGGAAGCCCATCAGAGCAAGACGGAAGAGATGCGGGGAGATAACACCACTACAGCACTTCATTATACTTGAACGCTCCAGCACACTCGCTGGGCTGGTCTGCAGCAGAGCAGACGGAGGAGTACATCTTCCCTAGGAACTGCTAGAGAAGGCAGTGGGGGCTCTCAGGCGGGGGCACACAGCCGGTGAGACAGCTTCGTGGGCAGCAGGAGAAAAATCACTGCCCAGAGTTACCCAGAGTAAAAGAAAACTCCAGCACTCTGGCATCGCATAACTAGCTGAACTGAAGGAAGGCTGCAATGGGCACACAATGCGTGTAGGCTGCAGTCACAGCAGCCTCAAGTTCAGTCTGGCAAAATCATTCCTTCCTTTCTCTAGGGAACAAATTTTCTAAGGCAGGCACCTAGGCAGCCTCCTGAATACCAGGCAGGACAGCTGCGACATCTTATCTCAGCAGCGCTCAGGCTCCAGGTGCAGGCCACGCCAGGATGGATGCTTTTTCACTGGTAAGAGACAGCATCTCTTTGTCTCTGCTCTGTTCTCCTTCACAGAATATTGTGTATCTGGGTATAATATTCACTTTTCCAGATGTTTGAATTAGTGGACCTATGATGCAACTAGATTTTAAATGGAAAAGATTACAAGTGACCACATCCCTCATTATTGGGTTAATTCTGGATTGGAGATGTGCGACGTGTCATTGTTCTGATAACGATTTTTAGATGTAATGGGCATGATTCTTCTAGCATTTGGTCTTGACATACATAGGTAGATTTGCATTTAAAAAGGAAGAGCTTAAGGTGTTAGGTTAAGAAAGAAGCTGTGATGTTGTAACACCAATTTTCCCACTTTCTGAATGCTTGTTTCCATATCCTACGTAATATTAAACCAGAAATTTTGTTCTTTTCACAGTATTTCTAAAAAGCGCTCCTACATCTGAAAACACATCATTATGGTAGTAGCACTTTAAAGTTTAAGTAACCAAAATGTTCCAGAGTCTCCCAGGCTGCTTCCTGTCATGATCTTGCAATACTCCCTTTGCAGATACTTCTTGATGGCTGAAGGGGAATTCTTTTGCAAATTATTTTGTGGTTTGTTTTCTTTTTTTTATTGTTTTGTCATCATGGCCATATTCATGTACATGGCCTTATTTATTTATTTATTGCTTAGGAAAATAAATAAGACTTGAAGAAGAGAATAGATGTTCAGAGAGGCAGTGAAATAAATTTTCATAGACATAGGGGTCATATTTACAACTCAAACCCTTTAGAGAATGTTTCTGTCTTTTATTCCTATATTCAGGAGCAAATTTTGTTTTTAGAAGAATCTATTTGGATTTCAGATAATGATGACCAGACTTAAGAAATATGACTCAGATTATTTAATCCTGCAGAATAACCCTATTAGCATGATATTAGCTCTTACACCAATGACACTGGGAACTGGAGATCTCTTTCTAACCTCTACAGACCTCTAAACTTTGCTTTTTTCTTTGATAGCTCATTGTTCACAACAGGCACAGCTTCAGTCAGACTTTCGTCCTTTACCTTTCCTTACTTTAGTGTCTGAATTTATTAATGGCTAATTATCAAGAGCAAACCAGCATCACAAAACACACTTTTCTTTCTTCTTTTTATGGGAGGTTTCTCCAAGTCAGCAATTGGAAAAAAAATGCATCTGAATTTATCTACATCTTCTGTCAAACAAAATGGCTATTCTGTCAATACCAGGGCTTGTGGCAAGGATGAACCCATGCTATTAAAGGAAACTTGTACACATCATGCAAGAACCTTTTTAGAATTACTGCTTAAAATTAAACAGAACAGTTAACTAATTTTGAAAAACTGGAGGCATACCTTATATTTTGAATGGATACCTGTGTAAAGAAAAGTGGGAACATTATTGAGGAAGTTCATCAACTAGTTTAAAAAACTAAAACCCATCAATTTTACTGATCTGACACAGTGATGCAAGTTGAAAACCTGATTCACAATGTCTAGATCTTTTCCTGTGGACCTGGGTTAAAACAGGAAACGTTTGTTCCAAAATAAGTCAAATTACTTTTGGTGTAAATCTGGAAAAAAAGTGCTTAACTAAGGACCTCTTGATGCAACTAAAAATGTGCAGTGATGGATTCCACAGTCCCTCTGAGAGTGACTCTTCCATGGTCCTGTCTCAAGAATGTTTTCCTATGTGAAACCTGGGTTTGAGGACATTTACAGATTCCCTCACAAGGGTACTTAGCATAACTTAGATTGTTATCAGGTATTAAATAACACGTGTCTTTAGAAACAAGCACAGACTGTGATACATGTATACAGGTAAGTAAGTTCCTCATAATTAATTTCATAATTAATTTTACCATTATTTTTCTGGCAAAAAAAGACACAGATATTTCATAAAGCACCTAGGACCTTTTCAAAAGCATTTTTCAATTCGAGATGTAATAGAATCTACATAGTAGCTACTGCAAAACTCCCTAAATTCTAATTATTCCATTTCTGTTATCCCACTAGCTGACCATTTCTGAGGAGAGATCATCAGAAAGCAATACAATGATTTTCTGACCTTGTTATCCAATCTTGAGTGTACTTGCTGTAGGAGACTGCATAGAATGCTTTAAGACTTAATTGTTGATTTGTTCACTTTATGTGGCTTAAAATGTGTGAGTGCACCCTGCTCAAAATTGTTGGTTAAAGATAATTACATTTACAGTTGACTTACCTTGACTGCTTTTACTTTAAACTCTCCTTTACCTCTTTCTTAGGCTGTGATTGCACATCCTCACCATGAGGCAGCTGGTTTGGCATTGCACTGATCATGACAGGTCAAGATACCGTGATGCCATAATGTAATGGATGGTAAAAAAGGTAACCTGCTACTTTGGTTTCATGAATCAGGATGATATTCTATGTTACAGGGTCAAATGGAGAACATTGCCTTAGACACTGCCAGTGCTCTGCTGCATGTGGAACAAGGAAACTAGGGGAAGGATAATGATAATGTGGCACTTTTTCACTTTCTGAGCCCTTTCTAATAACCAATGGTGCGAAACAAGGTTGCGTTCTTGCACCAACTTTATTCACGATCTTCTTCAGCGTGATTCTCCAAAGGGCCACGGCAGACCTCGATGAAGAAAACCTTATCTACACCTGATATCGTACTGATGGAAGCCTATTCAACCTAAGGCGACTGAAGGGCCATACTAAGACTTTAAATCATCTTGTCCGTGAGTTGCTTTTTGCTGACAATGCCGCCCTCGTCGCCCACACAGAAGCAGCCCTGCAGCGTTTAACATCCTGCTTTGCAGAGGCTGCTGAGCTTTTGGGGTGAAAGTTAGCTCGAAGAAGACGAAAGTTCTCTACCAACCTGCACCTCAGGAAGTCTTCCATCATTCCCATATCATCACTGGTGAATCAGAGCTCAAGTCAGTCCAGCAGTTTACTTATTTGGGAAGCATCATCTCCTCGGATGGTAAAATTGACAGAGAGATTGACAACAGGCTAGTGAAGGTACACAGAGCTTTCAGGAGACTCCCTAAAAGAGTTTGGTGTAATAAACACCTGAAGAAAAGGACAAAGATTAGTGTTTACAGAGCCATTGTTTTGTCTACTCTTTTGTATGGGTCTGAATCATGGGTCATCTACTGCCACCACTTGAGACTCTTAGAACGCTTCCATCAGCGTTGTCTCCGTACAATCCTAAACATCAACTGGACTGACTATGTGAGAGTTTATTGTTTTAGAGTCCAGGTACTTATAGGTTTGGGGAAATTAGCATACACCCAATCAAGGAGCTAAGGGCATTTTAACCACCACCCACAGGGGCAGGGTTTCACAGCCAATGGGGAAAGGTAACAAGGGTCAAATATATACAGTAGTTGTCCCAAGGGAAGAGTACTTCAGGTAAAGGAGGACTTCTTGTAGCACTTACTTATACAGCATTACAATCAGTTTTTAAAACAGGTTTGCTAATTTCTTTATCAGCTTCAGAAGTCCATCCCTGGAGGACTTCTTCCACTTTACATATTGCTGGTCAATTGCTACATGTTCTCAAAAGAAGCAGCAGCATTATAGATGGTGTGTCTCCATGTCTCCCGATTGGAGGCCAGAGTAGACCAATGATGGTGGTCCATATGGCTGAGGCTGAGATGTTGTTTCAGGGAGTCCTTGTATCTCCTCTTCGGGGCTCCTCTCTTGCGGCAGCCAGTGGCGAGTTCGCCACAGAGCACAATCTTGGGAGGCGGTCGTCCTCCATCCTGGAGACGTGCCCTGCCCAACACAGCTGTGTTCTCAGCAGCATGGCCTCAATACTCGTGACTGCAGCCTGTTCAAGAACAGACACATTGGTCACTTTGTCAGTCCAGGGGATGTTTAGGATTGTATAGAGGCAATGCTGATGAAAGCATTCTAAGAGTCACAAGTGGTGGCGGTAGATGACCCATGATTCGGACCCATACAAAAGAGTAGGCGGTTTCTCATATAACTTCATAAATAAAAGCTTCACAGTGATTTCCTGTGAAACACTCATCCTAAATAGAAACTGGACTTATAAAGCAAATGCTGCAGAGATTTATGAAGTCTCAAAAGGTTGTTGTTAGCATTTGAAAATCTCACAATATTATTAAATTGACATAACAAAACAAAGGGAAGAACCTGGATGGATTATTTATCAGTTTGGAATAAATGTATCTATTGTACAATAATATGGATCAATGCCTGCATCCTTGGCATAAGTAGAAACATTGGAAGGCAAGTCCAAACACACCTTATTATACCTTTAGTGACATAACAGATTGTTTTTACCAAAAGCCCCTGAGAGATTTAGCAAGCTAAGATTCATCTGGTGCCAAATTAAGATGCAGATGAAAATAGATGATGGCAACCTATTCTTTAGCATCCCTGCGATTAGAAGTGGTCACTTGTGTAATGATAGATGACTTCCAGTGGAGAAATACAGAACTACACAAAGGATGCTTCACTTCAAGAATGTGTAAATAGCCTACTCTTTAGTTTTATGCTACATTAAAAGAAAAATTATAGTTTCCATCTGTCTGGAGCAAATCCAACAGAATTGAGCAGCCATGTCCAAGATACACAAGACTAATCCTTTACACGACTTTATGTAAATCACTGTGGTTTTGGGGTCGTAGAAGGATTGAAAGGGGCATATTCTGCCATTCTTTACATCAAAATTATCACTTATTCAAGATACATAGCTAGTGTCTTTGTACTTAGTTATATGTAGCATTTGAGACGTAGATAACTTAGCATGAACGTTATTTAGGGTGCAGTTAACCTCAGCTGATTTCAGCCATCTCAAAGTTTGGTAATACAAATCAGATAGTTAAGAATGAGTGGCAAGAGTTACACTTCATAGGCCAAAATGTCACCTGTTACATGTGTTGCATGAAATGTCGAAATGTGGGAGGCATTCATAACACAACATACAGCAATACTGCACTGACATCCATTTCTTTCTCCGCGTTCTTTAGATGAATAAGGTATCAGTGCTTGGGCAGTTTCAGGCAGAAACAGAGATCATGCCCGAAGAGGAAGGAAATATGATTAGAAAGATCTATCTTTTTTGGAGAACTTTGCCTTTCAGCAGAGGCAAAGATTAGCAAGCACTTAGGCTTTGTAATAGAAACCCTTGGGACATGTCTGTTGTGTCTCTATAACTCTATCATGACCAGCAAAACTGGAGTACAGAGTGCTATGTAAAAAAAAAATTTCTTTTATGCTTCTTTCAGATCCTCTCCTTGTCCTTGCTATGTTGAACAATTTTATCTGAACAAGAGAGTATTGACTGCTTTTTCCAAGCAGTTATGGTGCTCATCTTCATCCATAGTACCCTTTTAATAAATTCAGGAAGGATAAAATATTTCAAAATAGAATAACATAATATGCCCCCTTCCCCCTCCTGCTTTTTAAATCCATAAAAAATTAATCTAAGATTCATTTTAATTAAGAAGACAAGTAATTAGAGCAACAATCATATTGAGTCCTAAGATCCATTCAATCAAGTCCTGTCTAAGCTGCTAAAAAGCAAATAAGTAGAAGAGTGAATGGAAAGAGCAAGAACAAAAACTGTCTCCACAGCCAATAATTTGAGTTTCGGTAATTTTCTAAGCCAAACATTTAGTTTTTAAATGTAATTGACCCTGATAGATTTTTCTTCCATGATCTGACTTTGGAATCCATGTACTCTTTTACCATCCCAGTTTTCTGCAGTAAAACCTAATTAAATACATAGGGTGACAAATCACTTTCATTAACTTAAGCACAGAGTAAAAGTGGATTAAGAAGCTCATAGAAAACTCAGACCACCACAAAACACACTAAATCCTATGTGCAGACCATGTTGTTTTCTTTGAGTGTACATAGTAAATCCTGTGTGCTATTCATGTCCTATGAACGCTGGGTTGGAATTGGTGCAGTGAACTTGTCACATCCAGCCCTGGACTGAAGACAAATTGACAGCTGATTAATGAGTCCTGATCCAAGCTGTGATCTGAGACAGAAGTCGTAGGAACATTTAGGTTGGAAAACACCTTTGGGGTCACTGAGTTCAGCTGTCAACCCAGCACTGCCAAGTTACCACTTGGTAACGTCTACACTTCTTTCAAATACCTTCAGTATTGGTGACTCAATTACTTCCCTGGGCAGCCTGTTCCAGTTCTTGATAATCCTTTAGGTGAAGAAATTTTTCTTAATTTACAATTTAAACCTTCCTTGCAACTTGTATTCATTTCCTCTTGTCCTGTCACTTGTTACTTGGGAAAAGAGACCAACCCCCACCTTGTTACAACCTCCTTTTAGGTAGGTAAGGTCTCCCCTGAGCTTCCTTTTCTCCATGCTAAACAACCCTAACTACCTCAGTTGCACCTCACAGGACTTGGGCCCTTTACCAGCTTCTAGACATGCTCCAATACCTCCACATCTTTTTTGAAGTAAGGGACCCAAAACTGCACACAGTATTTGAGGTGTGGCCCCACCAGTGCTGAGTACTGTGGGACAGTCACTGCCTTCGTCCTGCTGACCACACTATTCCCGATAAAAGCCAGGATGCCATTGGCCTTCGTGGCCACCTGGGCACACTGCTGGCTCATGTTCAACCTATCAATCCAGCCTGTCCAGATCCTTCTGCAGAGCCTTCTTGCCCTCCAGCAGATCACAGCACTCCAACCCAACTCGGGTGCAAGCATCTGCAAACTCATCCACAAACTGACTGAAGGTGCCCTTGATGCCCTTGCCCGGGTTATTGATAAAGATATTAAACAGGACTGGCCCCAACAATGAGCCCTGGGGAACACCCCTTGTGACGGACCACAGCTGGATGTAACTCCATCGCCCACCCCTCTTTGGGCCTGGGCATACAGCCAGTTTTTCACCCAGTGAACAAATGCACTCATCCAACCCATGGGCTGCCAGCTTCTCCAGAAGAATGTTGTGGGAAATGGTGTCAGAGGCCTCGCTGTCCAGGCAGATGACATCCACAACCTTCCCCTCATTCACTAAGTGGGTCAACTTGTCACAAAAGGACATCAGGTTGGTCAAGCAGGACCTGCTTTTCGTACACCCATGGTGATTGAACCTGATCACCTGGTTGTCTTTTAGGTTCTGGTCAATTAGCATTAAAATTAAACTTTGCAGCATACATTTTGTGCCAACTGAAAAGCAGAGGACAGCAGCACTGTGTGCCTAGATTGAAATTATAATTACCTCCACCTTTGAATTTCTCTACCTTTTTGAGAAGGACACAATGCCCTGCAAGCAAATTCCAGAAAATCACAATCCAAGAGAATGACCTGGAAAAGAATTTCAGGATCACCAACAATTTGGATAATTTTCCAGTAGTGTCTTTGTCATAGGAAATTACTCCATAAACTGTTTAAAAAAACCTTATTTTCCCTAAACACAGCTCATGTCTTGACTCTAAAAACATATGGAAAGTCCATATGCTTTCATTTGCATAATCTCTTTCAACATTTTAGTTGGTATCCCAGCCAAGAATTTTCTATATACATTGAAGATTCCACCCTCCATCACTCAAGTGTTTACTCATCTTCCTTTTTACTGTTAAAAAGAGGACTGCAGTCTTCAGTGAATGTATTTATTTCAATTTAACAAAAAATCCTTTATTTCACTGGTTTTGTTGCCATTGATTAACCACGTGTTTCTAGATAAGAGATTTCAAGCATGTTGTGTATCTGTTTTCTCCCTCTGAAGACAGCTATAATTGAAGTTTCTTCACAGACACTTTAGTGTTATGAGTCAAACACTGAAATAGTTTGGCTGCTTTTTTGTTATTGAAAAGAGAGTATTTAAATCAAGGGAAAAAAGTAAACACATTTACTTTTTTGTCAAGGTAGTTTATGGGTTTATAAAGAAGGTCAGGAAGAAAAGTCAATTTTTGAAACAAGTACTTTTCTATACAATGGAGATATCTGAGCTTCCTGTTACTGATTTTTTTATGATACAGAATCATAGAATCATGGACTATCCTGAATTAGAAGGGACCCATCAAGTCCAGCTCTTGGTCTTTCACAAGACAACCCAGAGACTTGACTCCAAAGCATTTAAGTATTCTAGCTTTGCAGAAAAACAGTTGCAAGGCTATTAGTTCCTTATGTGAAAACACTTACTCATTTGCGCTGTTGATATAATTTTCTTGTATAAAGCTGTCAACCACAAGTATTCTATACAAAGTATCTTTCTTTTGTGTACACTGTTAAGAGATGTCAGAACCAAAAAAATCTTCCAGCTACCAGCTTTCAAGCCTGTATTTCTAATATAGAAGCAAGCTGACAATAAGCACACTTCTCTAGACTCATCTTGGAACAAGACAAGTACTTACTATTCTTCATTCCGTAAGTTTGTTCTGAACACCTTCAGCTGCTCTGTAAGTTTGGCAATCCACAGAATTGACTGAGAGGCCCAGGCTGCTTGGCTGCCTCTTCATTCAGTGTTGCCATCGACACGCCTGTCCCTGCAGGTAGGAGGAGGTTTCCTGTCACTGTCTGAGCTTTGCAATTCCAGGGAATCACACATTGAGATCCACATGCTTCAGTGTGAATGAATAATCATTTACATGACTTGTTTTCTGTTTTGCAGCTATTCCTCCTCTGACTATGATGTCAAAATACTGTATTTTTAGGCCGAAGCAAAGTAAGCTGTTTTCTAATATTCAGTAGCTAAGTCTTTGTATTGCAAGACCCAGCAAAGTCCCTGACCACAGCTTTTCAAGATGAAGCCCACTGATTTTTTTCATTGCTTCCTTTTATGGGATGTTCTGGAGGTGGAAGCAGAGATAATTCTGTGACCTAGTGTAAAACTGCTGGTACCCAAATCTGGAAGACGACCTCATGGAACAAAGAAAAAAAACCCCGGCAAACAAACAAACAAACCAGAAAGTAGATGCTTGTCTTGCATCTTGCTTTACTGCAGTCAGATCTTCACTTAAGATGTTTACAGCAGAAGTTTTGTTGATCCAAGGAAAAATATTAAAAATTAAAAAATATCAATTAATTCTTGAGAAAAAGCCTTGGGTGTGGCAGTGGTAAATCTACAGACCTCCCAAAACCTTTCTTAAAAAGAAGAGATATCCATGGCAACTCAAGGAAGGAGTGCCTTCACTGAACACATCCTATGTCTGAACTTGCTTTTCATATTCATCTTTCATGGAGTCCTAAAAAAAAAAAGTATAGTCTCATTCAGACTGAGAAATCAGATTTTAGAAATCACCGCTACAAAATGCTACTCAGTGAATGGTGCAAAGTGCTTTTAATTTCACCTCTTTTAAATTCAGGATTTTTTATACGAATAATTTACAAGAAGCAATTATCAGTGTAAATGAAGCCAGAAGCATAGAACCTTTGGTACTGAAGTCCTACTCGAAATTTAAAAATATATTGCTGGAGACAGGAAGAGAGATACTTAGGGACGGGACACTGTCTGACACTGCCTTCTTTTGCAGTTAACTACTGTGTGCACTTTTCATAAGCTTACCCTCACAAAGCTGCTTGGGCATCCTAAAGCCCACAAAATTCACAGCCAATCAAATCAATCCACCAAACAGCTGAATGGTAACATTAGACAAATATAGGCATTTATTTATAAGTGTGTAGTACATAATTTATTAGTGCAGGGGATGGGAAAGCAAACAAAGATTTATTACTATCATTCAATGGTAAATGTATCAATATTAAGCCACGCAACCTTCTTGAAAGAGGGACCACACCTGTGGGATGAACTTGTATAAGCACATTTCTGTTACTTCCTGGGATAAAAATTAGTGGAAAACTCTCCTAAGAATTTCAACTACAGAAAGGACCAGAACAGTGTTGTCCTCTACCTCCACTCACTTTACCTCTTTTCTCTTCGTGGTCAACACTCTTACTGAAGGCACAAAATTAGCATGATTTATGGGCTACTAACACTAATCTATGCATTGAAATGTTCTGGATGAAAGTAATGAATTCAACCAGATACAATTTTATGAAATTGATTATGTTAAATCTGAAATATGAAACGGAGAAAGCTGTGATTAAACAGCTGTAGAATACATCTGTATATGTGTGGTCTAAACAAATGAGGGACTAGAGAGTAAATATTTCTCCTCACTTCTGTCAGTTTCATAAGATGAATTTTCCTCCTGTTATTTCAAAATTAATAAATTCCAATGTTGGATTGGAAAAATTTACATTTGGCTTGGCTTGTGTGCCTAGCTGTGGTTAAAATAAGTGTCTTGCCAAAAATCAATTTCCTATGTCAGGTCCAGCCAGTACAGACACCAAAAACAGCTCTTGAGGAAACCCAAGCAATAGCTGCTGCATTTATGCAGGACTCCAGTGGATCCTCAGGATGAGTAATGTCTCTGAACCTGATACAGCTTTCCTTCTGGAGATGAGTTTCCTTTTTTTTTTTGAAACATACCTTTGCACTGAGCTTGGCTGAGAAGAAAGCTTTCTAAACCACTAATATGAGACTTTGACATATGCACCTCTGTTTGTCAGTGTGGTTTCATAACCTGGTCTGGATCCCAACAGTAGTCTTATTCTTTAGAATGTTTTGTCATCTACAAAGATTTGTAATGACGCATGAAACCCTTTTCAACACACAGTGTCATCTTTTAGTCAAAATAAAATAGTACAGAATGCTGAATGAAAATGTCAAGCCAAAATTTAAAAAGCCTGTTCTGTTCTTATTTTCTCAGTTAAATAAACTTTTTCTTCTTTTCTGGCTTCACCAAACTATCCTGGATTTCATTGTCCCAACTGCTGAAAGAACAAGAAACTCAAACATTTCACTTTGTTTTTTCAAGTGGTGTCTCACATCCAAATTCAAACAGGACAAGTTTTGTGGTCATCGAAATATCATCCATAAAGTCTTTGTTGAGTTGTTGTTAAGGATACATGACTTGTTGGACAAGCATTACATTTCCAAAGCAGTTCTGGTAATAAGTTTTGATTTTTGATAATCCATTCATGTAAATTCTATTGTATCTCTTTAAACTATACTCAGCCAACTCTACTTAATTCAGTTCAGTGAAACTGCTGCATATTGGAGAGCATGCTGAAACTTCTGTAAGGGACACATTATCTGTTCAGACAGCAAATCCAGAACCACAGTCACAAATGTAGCTGAAAGCATCATAAGTATCTTGTATATTCAGGTCTGACTGATAACCTTCCTCATTGCCTGCATTCAGACAATGTGCAGACTGTCCATCTGGCAGCCATATAAACACAGGGCAGATCTGGGAGCACACCCACCTTCCATTTTCTCTTGTGTCTCCTCCCTCGGGGTGGTGCAGACATAGTTTTATAGGCTGGTTTCTTCTCTGCTATCAGAAGTTAATTTTTATTTCCAGTTTGGACAAATGCTTAACCACCTTTTCTGCAGCCGTGGTCAGTCCCTCAGTGTTGTCTTTATGTTTCAACAGTCCCTGGCGTTGTGTGTCTCCACATTAATAAGTGTCCACACTTTCATAATTGTTGCATTTCTACATTTTATCTTTTACTCTCCCTCTTTCTTATCCAGAGGCAGTTTAGGTCTCTCCAAGCTAGCCAGATGGACTCTATGCCAACAGGTGCATATTTGACACCATCATTCATTTTCATTCCTACACTGAAAAAAATGGCTACTGAGTTTGAAATTCTCAGTTATGCACACATCACTGGCATTTTTAGAGAGTACCTTAACAAAAGGTGACAAGAAATCTATGGAATTTTTGTCAGCCTTGTGTTTCCATGCATGCCTTCTGCTTGCATTGTACTTGCTCTCATCCTGTGTGGCACATACACAGGCTGTTCTCACTCACTGATTTACATCACCCATGATGGTGGCCTTAATGTTACTAGCAGTTACTCAATATAATGTCAAACTCCTTTGCAGGTACCATTATTCCCATAAAAGACAAGCATATTGAGCTGTTGAATAGTGGGGTGTAAATGCACCATCTAAAGTGTTATTGTGTTGGTCTTCCAGAGGTAACTCCGAGCTTTTCAGCATTTCATCCTCAGGACCTACCTAAGACTTTGTGTTTTTCACGAGTAACCTAAAGGAAAGCTCCTGATGGAGAACACTTGTGGAACTCTGGTAGGAATGGTGGTTGGTAGACAAATGGCCCCCTATTTAATAGTACAATAAACTTTTTATCGTGGAAATGAAGGAAATTCACTTAGGATCTGTGGCTGACCTGATTGACAGCTGATGCAGTAGTCAGGTTTGGTAAAGGTTCATTGAATGTTACAGGGAAAAGCATCCTCTCTGAAAGGACACTTTACTGTCTCTGTTATTGCCTCTGTTTCTTGAAGATTTCTGTATAAATTCACTTAGTTTCTCATAGAGATTGTTGTCTACACTGTATGCTGAACTTCTATTTCAATATATCTTTGGCAAGAAGCCTTTGATTGTTTATGGTGTCTTATCTTGCTGTCAGGGCTACACACCTACTGCAAGATTACCATTCTCAAATTCACATACATTGTGTTAGTGATATTCAGCATGTAAAGATTGTATAACTTTTTCTCTGGGACAAAACTGAAGTTCCTTGGCTTGGAAATGTCCTTTATTGGTTTCAGAAGGCATCTTTTTTGGTTTCAGAAGGTATCATTCAGTGGTAAATTACGTACAGTTGAATGTCTATTAATCAATTACAGGAGATGGACCTTTGTTGTTGGTAAGAAGTATTCTATTTGATTAGTTCAGGTGTGACTAGAAGGTTTTTCCCTTGTTGAGGGAATGTTTTTGGAAAGTTAGTTGCATGCCAGGATAACAACTCTCTATTTTATTCTTAGTTCATGATTTTTACTGCTTATTTGGTGCTTGACAGCTTTTGGGGTATGGGATCAACCTCACTTGGCAACAAACCACTGTTCTCCCAGCTTGGTCTTTAATAAAATTCAATATTATTTGCAATGATTCCTCTAACCTCTGTGACAACTACTACATTTTTCTGTCTGTGCAGTAACTATTTCTTAATCAGATACAATCGTTTACTCAGCAAAGGGATGACTTTCATATGTCTACTTATACTTCAAATGCCAATTTTGATTTGTTCAAAAAGATTAGTATCATTTGTTCAACAGCGTCATAGAAAGTACTGCTGAGAGACAGTGCTGACTGTTACGAAGCACTGCGCATTATGGTCTGTAAATGCTTTAATCCTGCCTTTGATAATGTGATGTCAATACTTTAAACACATTTTCCCTGCTTCCTTTTCTTAAAACTGAGCAAGTAAGACAAGAGCAGAGCAGCTTCTAGTACAGTGGCTGCTGCTGAATGCCTTACACTGGGAGTGTTGGACTGAGGTTGTACAGACCAGCAGTGCTGCTGTAGGCAAACCTCAGAGTTTTCTCCCTTTTTTCATTTCTTACAGTGGCAAAATCTGGCAGCTGCAGCAGATGTTTCAGTTCCGGTAGTGACATTTATTACATGGAACTGGTAGGTCCTTTTATTCCTTGCTTGCATTCACAAAAAAAACAATCAAGAATTTTTTGTAAATTTATCAAATTCAGCACTAAGGTAAAAAAAGAACATTCAGTTGCTGGCCAATTATTCTGTAAAGATGCATCAAAGCACTAATGGGACTTATAAATACACCAGTTTGGACTACATTTCCAATTTGTAATACCTAATCTTATGCAAGAAGGACAGAAACTCAAATGACAAGAAAGGCCACCTGAGAAGGCCTGATCTCTGTGTAATGAATCCTGATGAAATTAGAAAACAAGGCTGCCTTCATAGAGAAATAGGAAAGGACATAAATGCAGATATTACCTTAGCACAATAGGGAAAAACTTGGAAGATGGCCAAGACCTTTCCTGTTTCTGTTACCATTAAGGAAAATTTATTAATTACAACTCATGAGACCT
Organism: Oxyruncus cristatus; assembly: GCA_013399855.1. NCBI lineage: Eukaryota > Metazoa > Chordata > Aves > Passeriformes > Cotingidae > Oxyruncus > Oxyruncus cristatus. The sequence goes on along the minus strand of VXAY01005403.1, from coordinate 249,378 downwards.
AAATTAAGGAAGAGATTAAAAACAGAGTCCAAAAATGTCAGAGAGCATGTGACATAGTAAGTGTACATACAGTGGGAATAGGCTGGAATCTCAATAATTTATGGGACAATGAGAAACAGAAGTTTTAAGATAAATCCAGGATCTGTCATTCAGAAGAACCTGCTGAGTTACACTCCTGGACCAATTGATTAAAGACTACTACTAGCAGCTTGGGGAATGATAGATTAGCAACATAAAAGAGTGGTTTATACTGTTGTAGTGAAATGAAATACATCTTTGTTAAATGGAAAAAAGTTTATAGGCAACTTTATCTCAGACTTGTTCCAAATGTAGCTCCTTTGTTTGTATCTTGACCAAAATAATGATGAGAGATTGACCAACCATATAGTGATCTTTCAAGGTTAATAGAGTTTGTTAACTATTCCATGGGAAATTCCTGTATATTAATGACTATAGGCATAATATCAATGGGTACAATGTAAGTTTTATCACTGGTTCTGCGTGGTACAAAGACCTGTCACTTTAGTACCATTAGCTTTCAGATTTCACTTGTAAAAGATAATTCTACCCCAGTAACACCGTATTGTTTAGTTGATATTTATCTCTTTGGTACCTCTGAGCTGTGTACTGTAAACAGCAGGAAGCACTGAACATTACTAGAGTATTAATGAGTTCAATTAAACTTCAAATCACCCATGATTTTCAATGTGCTGGATTTCCACGCAGACCCACTGAATTAAAATGTTTTGTACACTGATACCTCCTCCTGCAGGAAAGTTAATATACATGCACTTTTTGATGTTGTCACGTGCAACGAGGGAATCCAAAGATTACATGGATAAAAACACTCCTATATTTTGAGCAACCTCTTTAGAAGAAGCTAGAATAATATAACAAAGCGAGTAGTAAATCCTACATCTAATTTTATTCTGCAATGCAGTTGCTTTCTATATTTATAATGGTGGACCTACTTTTCCACCCTATTACATTTATCCTGTGGAAATTCTAGTAATTTCTTCTGCCAGAAGTAAATTTGGCAGAATCTTTTACTGTAGAATGAGCTATTTGTCCTAGAGCTGTTTGTGTCTGCCAGCATTGTGTACAGCCTAGAAGTTATGTCCTGACTATGCAAATCAGCAATAAATCTTCACTCTATATCATACCTAACACTGCCGAGTACATGAAAGTAGCAGTGAGAGTTTGTGGGAGAAACAAGAAGAATCAAGTGGTCATTTTGCAGTCAAAATGCATTATCATCATCATTTAATTTGCCAAATAAATAAATAATGGAGAAAATAAATAAAGTGGAGAAAAAATAATGTTCTTGGGCATCTGTAACACTTCCTAATCTGCACTTGACTTTTCCACCATCTAGTGTTTACTCTGAGGATACATTATTGATGCAGCAGGAAGCACAGGCATTACCAAAGTTCAGTATATTGAACGTTCTTCAAAGCTGATGTGAAAAATAAATACCAGATAATAAGCTTAACATTTTTTGCTGAGGATGATACAGAGCCTGACTATACTGACAGTGATTAAACATCCTGAGAGATTGATCTGAGGCATGTTGGGAAAACCCAGATATTGAGAACATACACCTGTCTGCCAGATGTGTGTTATGGCAATGAGGGTAAGGAAGAAAGACTACCATGACAATTAAGCTTCAGATTTTATTTTCAGACTTGAGAATGTGAATTGTAGTGAGTGAATAGATTTGATTCTTCATAAAACCAACTTCTCTTCATCAAGTTTCTCTTACTTTTGTCCCTTGGTTACTGCACATGTAAATACATACACATGCAAACGAAGTCATTTTAGTCTGTGAGGTACAGCATCCCTAGAAAATTAGGCACATACATTGGCAAATCAAAAGAGCTGCAATCAGTTCAAACATCTGGTGTTTTGCAGAAACCTGTATTATTGGAGCTTCTGTGCAGTAAAAGTTAGAGCAGAAATTCCACAAATTAATTCATGGAGAGAGATCTCAGGAGTAAGAACAGCTTAATAACAAAATTCACCTACAATACAGAACACGATAACTACGTTAAAAAGTGTCCTGCAAAGACTCCATGGACTCCAGCTGGTTGGGGCACCTCACTCTGAGCTGTTGTATTGGAAAGTGATTTTCTAAATAGAAACTTCCAGTTATTTTGTGATGCAAATTTCGAAGCCTTACCTGTATCACACATTTTGTGTGAGGATTCACCTGCCCATGGCTGAGAGAAAGTATGTGAGTTCCTATGAATCACAAACATGGTTTCTCACAAAGGCTGTGTGTTGTTTGCTAACAAACACAAGTAGATCTAGTGGTCACCCCAAAGAGCAGTAAGTCATCAAGTGCTGCAAAAAATGTGCTGTCTGGTTGTCCAGGAGCTCACAAATATTATAGCAACAACTCCAATCAGCAGTTTTTCAATCTTTTTCTTCTGATGCTACTTGAAGTCTTGCATATGGCCAGACCATATGAGTACTCTCCTGGGTTCAACGCATTAACTGGAGGAAGTGGTTTTAGCTCAGTATTTTTTCTGTTACAGTGTATGAAAGTGTATTTCTAGAGAATAGTGTAATATCAGGACTATCATGTACAAAATTTCACGTTTTACTAATGCACAGCAAGGTTAAGACTGCCCAAAAGCTTCAACTGAGAAGTACAAGGGCTAATAATTTCTCCTGATGGGAAAAAAAACCCCAAACAACAACACCAAAAAAACCAAACCAAAACAAAGCAAAACAAAACAAAAAAAAACCACAAAAAACCCACCAAAAAAAAACCAAACAAAAAAAAAACGCAAAAAAAACAAAAAACCCCCCAAAACCCCAAAGACCAAACCAAACCAAAACACCAAAAAACCCAACCCAAACCAAACCAAAAAAACAACCAAAAAAAAAAAAACAAACCCAAAACACACAAAAGGGCACTAATATATTTCATTCCCTGTCAGGATTTAGGGAGCCTCTGCTGCCTAGAGACTCTGGGGCAGGACCTGTAGCCTCTCATGGAGTGAGCAATACACTAAACATGAAATGAGGCCTAAGTTGCCTAATTAGCTTAAAGACACAGCTAGCAAGTGAACACAAATGTATTTATTAGTAATGCTTAGTAGATAGTTCTTGAATATTTTGACAAATTTTTCTTACTGTTTGTCAAAGAACAGGTATCCAGCAAGAGCGAGACAAAACTGGGAAAGCCAGATTTGTTTTACACTGGATTAGAAGAGGTGTTTTAGCTAATGTGCAAACAGTCCATGATCATGTCTAGAACATTCATTTTAGCTTGAAAAAGGACAATGAAGTGTGCCTCAGACCTGAATCAAGCAATCCAGACTTCAATGTAGGAGGACTTTCAGAACTATTCAAAGTCTCTGGGGTACTTTATGTCATTATAATGAATCCAGTCTCAAATTTTGAGATGAGGAGACTGTTTTATTTAAACTGTTGACACTGCAGGAGTACCAGGCCCATCTGAAAGTGTGTTCAAATGCAGCTGTAAGACTTACTGAACAAACAGATGTCTGGGACATGGAAAGAAGGAGAGAGAAATAGTGAATGGGTGAGCAGTTGGGAGAAATCGCTGTAAAGTAGGAGAGCTCAAAGAAATTTTTTAGGAAGGCTGGTAGTACCAGCTGCAGGCAGAATCTCAGGAGGTAAAAGAGTAAAAAACAGTGGAGGAAGGAACAAATTCAAGACTTCTGAAGAACAGAAGGGAGAAACACTGAGTTAGAAGATAGGTTATGTTGTTTTCAGCTTTTTCTGGGGCATAATAAACCTTACCTTGCATTTAGATTACTTATGTCCTCCTAAAAGAAACAACTGAAATAGGCAAGCTGACTGACACTTTAATGACTGTACTTCTCTTCATTGACTCTACAAAGAACTGGTAATGAATACACAGACATAGTGGGTGACTGTAGAGGTGACTACCTTGGAGACACCGAACTTTCAGGAGAGATGGATAGCACCCCATGTTTTGTGCACTAAACTCTGACCGAGTGTGATCTAACCTAGAAAGAGCTGCAAAACCTGCCTGACAAAGGATCACCCTTCCCTTCAAGAGGATAACAACCATTTCAGAAAAAGGCTCACCAGCTCTGGCAAGAGGAAAATATCAAGACAAAGAAGCCCAGTCCGGCAGTCTCCTGAGACACTGGTTATCTTCCACAGGAAGAAAGGGAGGGAAGAAGGAGGGAAGGAGATATTTTTTAGCTGCCCCTCCCAACTTTCCAGGGGAATGCTGGCAATTCAGCTTCTGAGTCATAATCATGCACTGCTGACCTGCAGAAGGGGAGGCATTTGGAGCAGAATGGCTTAAGTCACTCCTTGAAATTAGCCCAAGTACCAACTCCCCTGGTCTGATGAAAGTGAATACATTCAACCTGGAGTGCAGGACATAACTCTATGTGTCTTTATCCATGAGAAATTGTTATGCACTTGCAGTTTTAATGTTCTGTGCTAGATCCAGCCCTGATACAGACTGAATCCTTTAGCCTCCCTCTGGGAAAAAAACAAAAAAAGAGGTTAAATTAATTCCAACAACATCCACACATCGTCCTGTTGTGCGGTCTCAGAATTTAGGTTACAAAACTGTGTTGAAGACTCTGTGTTCCAGCTTTCCAGCTCTCTCTCTTTTAACTACTTTCCTCTATTTGCACTCTAGATGCAGCATAGAGGTTGTAAATGCAAGTGTGGTTTGGAAATTTGATTTTTGCCTCAATTGGTACAACAGAACTACCATAATGAACAGCAATTTTATATTTCTATGCCATAGAAACATATTTGCACCAGACTAGCACATGGGAGAATCTATCCAGAAACAAGGTTAACATTCTCAAAATTAAATCAAATAATAATAAAAAAAGCCCGTAACATGGTTCTGCAGTCGTGATTATGGTAAAGACCTCAAAGGAAAGCACACTGTGTTAGACTGTGCAATGTAATTGGATGTAATTATGCCATTCCAAGACCAATGATAATGCAATTAAGGTCTGAAAATATTGCAGCTTTCTCCATTTCCTCTGACACAGGTGAAGGGCTATGATAGAATTAATACATTTATTTAAAAAATCTGTAAAAAGTACAGTCAGTTTCTCACGTTTTGCTTATAATCCCACTGGTGTACATAAAATTTGTCCTGAGTTCATAGGGAAACTAGTCATATTGAAATGATTAAAGCCAACCAGAGGGAGAATTATCTGGGAAATCCATAGTATTTTACGGATGAGCTGGCATATATAGTATTTACCATACCATAACTCATACAAGTCTTACTTGCTATCTTAATGAGTGACAATAGCATATCTGGAAAACATCTGCCCTGGAAAAGGACACATCAACTACTCTGTCTGCTTGAAAAATGTAGATATAGTATTACTCTATGTCAGCCATGCATATCATATGTGGTATGAAATGTCTTCAGTGGTAAAAGAATAAGGAGTGCATGTTTCATCTCTAAATGTCTCAGAATAGACTCTGTCACCCTTTCTCAGGATGAGTACCCCTTACTCTCTGAGCAGTCTAATGGAAAAAGGGGTACGTGTTTTCTGCTCTGCAGGAGTTCAGGTTATTTTATGAATTAAATCCCAGTAGGGATAAAATAATTTTCCAGTAAGTTACTAAAAAAGCATTTTGCATAATAATTTAATTGTTATTCATGTTCTTATGAACGCAGTGGCATTGGGAAAAAGAAGTAGAGGCTTAAAGAAGGTGTTTCTTTTGCAAATTTAAAAGAAATCTCTTAGGTTACCACGGCCGTTTATATAGCTGCCTTCTTTTCCTTTTCAACTGTCATGCATGTTTTGGCTGGCATGATTACAGTATATTCCTAATCCCCAGAAGAGCATTTTTCCCATCAGAACCAGCAGCAGCTGCAGCTTGAACATGTTTATCAACACACCCACCTGTGTTTTTGTCATGGACCGCCAATGATGCCATAACTCCTGTTTTTTCCACTATGTAGGTGCTTTTAGAGTCTTTCCAAAGAAATTACTTTTGAGACCAGGGATGTTTCCCATTTGATAGAATATTTTAGTGAACTTTGCTTTAGTGGGAAAACTCCAGAAGGCACAGACCTATGGCAATTACAAAAGGCAGTAAATACATCCTGCCAGTTTTAAAGAAATGTAGTATCCAGCCCTCAACTCTATGAAGAGCAACTATTTTCTAGAATCAGAGGAAGATTTTTGGTGCTACTTTGGACACTGCCTTCCTTTTTACATAAATTGCTAAAATACCGAACCCAACAGCATGTTATGCTTTGTTTTTTGGCTCAGGATACACATAGAGTAATGGGAAAAAGTTAGCTTCATAGGCATCTTGAATGTTTGCAATAACTCACTTTCTTCAGTAGTTATGCTTTGTCATTAGAGAGTGTGAACATTTTCATTCTTATTAACAGAGTGATCTTTAGCCAAGGAATTATCTAATAGAACAGCTGGGACACTTTGAAGCAAATTGTGAACTTAAACTAAGTTCACAATTCAGAAAACTTTTCTTTTTCTTTTTCTTTTTCTTTTTCTTTTTCTTTTTCTTTTTCTTTTTCTTTTTCTTTTTCTTTTTCTTTTTCTTTTTCTTTTTCTTTTTCTTTTTCTTTTTCTTTTTCTTTTTCTTTTTCTTTTTCTTTTTCTTTTTCTTTTTCTTTTTCTTTTTCTTTTTCTTTTTCTTTTTCTTTTTCTTTTTCTTTTTCTTTTTCTTTTTCTTTTTCTTTTTCTTTTTCTTTTTCTTTTTCTTTTTCTTTTTCTTTTTCTTTTTCTTTTTCTTTTTCTTTTTCTTTTTCTTTTTCTTTTTCTTTTTCTTTTTCTTTTTCTTTTTCTTTTTCTTTTTCTTTTTCTTTTTCTTTTTCTTTTTCTTTTTCTTTTTCTTTTTCTTTTTCTTTTTCTTTTTCTTTTTCTTTTTCTTTTTCTTTTTCTTTTTCTTTTTCTTTTTCTTTTTCTTTTTCTTTTTCTTTTTCTTTTTCTTTTTCTTTTTCTTTTTCTTTTTCTTTTTCTTTTTCTTTTTCTTTTTCTTTTTCTTTTTCTTTTTCTTTTTCTTTTTCTTTTTCTTTTTCTTTTTCTTTTTCTTTTTCTTTTTCTTTTTCTTTTTCTTTTTCTTTTTCTTTTTCTTTTTCTTTTTCTTTTTCTTTTTCTTTTTCTTTTTCTTTTTCTTTTTCTTTTTCTTTTTCTTTTTCTTTTTCTTTTTCCTTTATAAATAGTGCAATGCTCTAAAATATTTTTCACCAATCCCAGTGCTTATCAGGTATTCCTATATTAACTAAACTAAAGAACAGAAGGTGGAGATAAAGATCTGTGTGGCACCTGTGATGCTAGTGTTCATTTAACCTGAAGTTCTAGTTTATTTTGTTCACTAAATATGAGGTTTCACGACTATTCCACATGCCTTTAAACGATATTTTTCATCTCCTTACAAAGGTCTGTTCTTAGACAGAAAATGCTGTGGTCTAAACTAGAAATGTGAGAAGGGTTATATTTATTATCTTGTTAGTTCCAGAGGAGGAATCTACCAGCACTTACAGAAGACTAAGCAGAGTTTAATGGCAGTTTATGGGCTCTGTCTCTTAGCAGAATCATGTACTGTTTACAACTGTTTCCAAGACACGCAGGTGCATTGTGAGAAAATGAGCCACTACTGAAGTCATACTATAGACACTTAGTTACAAGTGTTTCAGTCACATAGCAAGAAATTAACAATGCTGCATTTGTTTTCTTTTTAATATTTCTCATATTTCTTATTCTCATTCTAAAGGAATGCATTCTAATCCAAGGACACATTCTCATACATTCATTAATCCTGCTGCCCTAAAATGTTTCACATGAAAACTCAAAATCAGATGGCTTTATGCGTTCCAACTGGGCTTTTGTAAAACAGGGTCATCCTTGAACTTGTCATCTGCTGAGGTATTAAATTCCAGATTTCACTCAATTACATGATCTTAAGAATGTGGCAAGTTGCCATTTCTTTCCCAACTTTGAACAAATGTTATTGCATCTAACTGTTTAATTTCAGGAATCCCTCAATTATAAATGACCCTTAGCAGGAAGTTGTACATCTTCTAAAAATTTACCTATGAAGAGAATGTAAATGTTACTTATTGCCAACATTCTTAAGACTAAAATACCTTTTTTTTTTTTTTTTTAATCCGGAGTTTATCAAACATGATTTAACAAATTAATATTTACTTCAGATCTGTGTGCAAAGTTTGTTTTTTCTCACATTGGAAGACAGTATTATGAAACCTGATACAGTGCCTTTGCAGAAAGATTAGTCGATCATTAAGATGACACATGTATTGAAGATACAATTCACTACAGCAAAAAATGATCTAAAACGGGGCAAAGTTTGAAATAAACAAATACTTTAAATGAAAGAAATAAAGAAAAATCAAGTTAAGCATGCTATGTTAAAAAGCATTGTTTGATATGTTTCAAATAAAACCATAACTCTGTCCTGAAATAACAGTATGCAATAAATTTCTTAGATAACATATTTTTGTTTTTCTAAAACAACTTTGTGGGATATTCTCTACGTACTTACTGCTGTAGCTGCACCCAAAAACTAAGTTCACTGGATTTTTTTGACTGAGTTGACAGGAGGTATCTTATTGCAACATAACAGCTTCACAGAATCTGTGCTAATTATGCTATAATTATTAAAAGTTACAAAAATAAGCATAATCACAGACTTCAGCTATCTGACAGTATGCAGAATACTGCTAGCCTAAAAGGGTATATTGCTTATTAGAGCAGAGTTTACATTATACCAGAGAGGTTTTAGACCAGCAAATCTTTATTTTAAACTGAAATTTTTATGCAAAAGAGATTGACTATTTTTCAATATTTCTCACACAGCTGTCCTTCCTCTCAGTTGGACTTTCTGTTGAAAAAAATGCTCTGGACAAGTGTGTAATGTTGGACAAGACCACATAGGACTAAGACTGGGATCCTTCTCTGCACAGGAGGGGAGATGATGGTGTTCCAAGGGTGGTGAGGGGGCTGCAAAGGCAGAGCCAGCAACCTCCTGGCTGGCTGTGGAGGGAAGGCAGCAGGGCTTGAAAAGTGGTTACAGAAGGAATCGGGGAGAGATAAGAGAGTGGGACTGGGACTTGAATAGCTCAGGGGGCGGGAAAGGGCAGCTGGTGAGAAGGACAGACCTCTCCCAGAAAAGGGAGACCAAGAGAAGTGAACAGCTGCTGCAGCCGCAGGGAGCCCAGGAAACAGTAGCTGGGAAAGGACTGACTTGAAATGGGACCTACAGGAGCTAAGCCAGGAACAGCTGAGCAACTGTGGGAAGGAAGAACTTCTAGGGATCTTCCTGCTGCAGGTAGAGGGCAGCTCAGGCACCCAGACACCTTGAAAATTTGTCAAGCGGTAGCAGAAAACACCTTTCGAGTTTATAAATAAGACAGAGAAAAAACATATCAGGTTTTTCATTTTTGGGCTTGTGAAGGCGAAAATGGGCTCCTGAACTGTCAGAAGTTGGAATCCACTCCTGGGTATAAAATGAGAAGGCCAGGAAGAGCTTGGATTTTCTGTGGAGAAATGCACAGGTCTGTGCTTGGCACTCTTGCTGTCACAGGTGGAGAGAGCATAAAAGGAGAGATCTGAGCTGTCACTTGGCATGGCCCTTTTGAAGACAGCAGACACCTGTCAGATCATCACCATATGAATAAATCAGATGTCTGCAAGACCAACAAATTCTAAGACTTATCATAGTGAATGAAACCTGTCCACAAAAATGGTCTGCCCATGAAGCCAACGAGTACAGGGTAGCCTGTGTCCATGCTATTAAACCCTCTCATCATCCAAAATAGGCCAGTCCTACGCAAGATGCCTACCACAAAGTGCCTGTGACCTACAAATTTCCCCAAATGATGCCAGGGAGTTGTCTGAGGAAACGATCTTTGGTCCAGACCAGAATCACTCCTGTAGCCCTTTTTATCCACATCTCCTGTTGTGTTTGAGTTCTTGGGAAGATTTTCTAAAGCTAAGTATACCATAGCTCTTTTTTTTTTTTGTAATGGCCTGTTTTGTCCCTTACTTTACTGCTTTGCCATGGTACTGCCAGAGGGTTAGAGAAGACCCGGTTTGTAGTGGATTCATTTTGCTGGTATCATCTGCTTCCATATCTCCATCATCATAGAATCATAGAAGGACAAACTACTCCTTCTTGGGTAGAGTCAGCTAAATTGAATAAGAATTAAAATCTAAACAATGCAGAGGTAACATTAGCAGGAGAGGCAAGTAAATCAGCACTATTCCTGAATGACTGCAGTCATCACTGTACACAGTCTGGGATCACTAGGACACTACAGAAAGCCCAGGTATGAACTGCAACCACAGCACACCTTCACCAAGTGTTGACAAATTTCTGCTCCAAAGTGGCTGCTGTTCTACCCCATACAATTTTCCACACACTTTTCATTGCAGGTTTGGATTGGTATCAGGCACTCTACATTCAGCATTATACTCAGAATAATTTGGAATATTGTAGCCTGTGTGGTAAATTGAGGTGTTGTGAGTCTGTTAGAATCTGCCTGCTATTGATAGCTTTGGCTTCTTTCAAGCCAAGGGTGGACATTGCATTTTAATTTAAGAATCCAAAAATCATTTAACTTTAAAATGAAGTAGTTCACTCCTGATGATGCAGGTTCATGAAGCTGAAGGTCTTTAAGAGGGAACTGCTCCTGGAGTGTTTGCTGTGAGGCATTGTCCATTTTGGTAGTTCTTGTTTTCTAGCCTTTGGGTGCATTGTGAATCCCATTGTTCCCATCACTGATGAAAGCTGATGAAGTGAGCATGGACTAAAGCAATTTTTTAAAAAAACTTCATGCTGAGCTACTACTGAATTTCAAAATTAGAGCTTTTAGCTGGCATCCAATTGGATGGTTCTTCTAATAAATAACTAACTAAATGAGAAATGAAAGCCCTCATATTTGTAGAAATCAACAGACTTGTCTAGAAGAAGCAAAAATTAGGGGAGTTTATGAGTAATATAATAGCTGAAAATTTTACTGTAAATAGTACATACATATTTTACCAACTGTACTCTACGTCAGTGTATCCAGGATTGTGCTTTCCTGATTGCCCAGACTGGCAGAGCACAGGGAAAGCTGTGGGTTGTGGGGATGAATGCTGGGCTTGCTTTGAATGGAAATGAGAGTAGCAAAGAAAATAGGAAATTTTGTGCCTCTGGCTTTCACATGAAAACAGCACCAGGGCTCTAAGCAAGCAGCTAAGCAAAACTCTCTAATACAGTGCTCTGCGTCTGTACCAGTGGAGAGTTATTCAGGAATTTCTTGATGAAATAGATACAGAGCAAAATTCAGATATAAGCACAAAAACTTTGTTATATAAGCCTTCTTTAAAAAAAGCATTAATTGAGGAACAAAGATTATGTAAGTGAATGTTTTTGAAAATACCCCACCCTTGTATTAGCCATGTGTTTTCTACAGGCTGAAAGTTAGTGAAGTTGCAGAACCTGGTAAAAGGGCAGGTTTTAAACACTTGACTCAAACACTGGAACAGGTATAGACTGCTTTCCTCTAACAAATCCATAATTTATAGTAAACTATTCCCTAATTACTCACATATTCAGCACAGCTATTTTACTTAGTCTCTCATTCATAAGAAAGCAGTATCCAAGCGTGGTAGCAGGAAATAAAAAGGATTTACAAAGAACTGGTCACAGAAGAGGTTAAGTACAAAATCTAATTAAAACCACTTTGAAATGTTATTTAGTCTCTGTAACAGTGTAGCAGATTTCTTCTGAGGAATACTGAGTACTTCAATAACTGCTGGCAAAAATGTATATTCCCAGTTTGTCTTTACTATGACATATAAGCTTAATGCTTTCATTTGTTATTTTATTATTATTTATCTAAATTCCACAAGAATTTTCATAGATAGATTTTTCCTCCTAGGTTGATTGTTTGTAAGATATTAGGAAGATCATGGTTTTAAATCATAAAGGCCACTGACTTCCTAGGTGAAAGTGTGTAAACAGCCTGAAAAGGACCATTTTGTTAACCTTGATGTAGGGCTTTTGTTGTGTGGGGTTTTTTTTTTGTTTGTTTGGTTGTTTTTTTTTTTTTTTTCTATTTCAAGAGCCATCTCCTGTGTTCAAAGTTGATAAATATAGGAATAGTAGAAACTGTTTGGTAGATATTTTGGTCTCAGATTTTTAAGCTTTATTTATAAAAAGCCAAGGCCATGTTCATAGTAATCATTTAGTACATTGCTATGGAGATTAGATGTGGGATTATATGTATGATCCTGATTCACTTTGTGTAAAAGTGACTTTTGAAGAACTGCAACTCTGTGACTCTGTCATTTGTAAAGGACTTTGCTAAGGACACATTAGCTAAGGTCTTAAATTCTTAACTACTCCACACCAAATCGAAAACTTTCCAAAACAACACTGGGACATGAAGTTTCCAGGGCTGACTTGTAAAAAATGGGAAGCTACGCCTGGGCATGAGAAATGGACAAGGCCGAACACAGATTAATTCATTTCCACAATTATCCAAAGTTTTTTTTGTAGCTGTAGTCAGTAGCAGTCTCTCTGTCGGCTTCCATGGGCCCATGCTTATTATCTAAAATGAGTTATTTTCTTTAGTAAGCTTCCCAGTGGCTTTTGGCAGGATTTTGCAAGCCATGCAGCCTTAATAAAACTCTTTCCAGTGATGCCAAAACTAATGATATCCCATTTTTCTATTTTTTCATGATGTATATGTGAAATGAGAATGAAGAAGAAATCCCAGCAGTGAATGATCAAACAGCACACAAAGCCATATAAGGCTGGAGTTTTCAGGCTTTTATCAACTGAAATGGCTCTGGGTTTTCAGTTCCCCAAGAACCTCAGCATTAGACCCCAAGAACTTTCTGCAGACCGCCAGAAGTGTAGTAAAGGAAGAAAGTTTAATGTCTGTTTTAGATATACACTGTTGTGCTGTTGCTTTCTTCTCTTCTTATGACAAAAGTTGCAAATGTTTGGAGTCAAGTTGTTTTCCTTTATCTCTCTCCTTAGTTCTTCAGTATTTTCACAAGAATAAAGAAGAAAGAACTGATCTTCTACCAGGTGTGAGGAAAGACACATCCCAGTTTTCCCAGTTTTTAAAAAGAGTTGAAGGGATGGAGAGAGATAGTAAGAAATCATGGGTTATTTAATGTTTCTCTTAGTTCTGCTTTTGGATAATCCTTGTGTGTTGCATTCTTGTCTTCTTTTTCCTTTGTCTAATTGCACATTTTTCTTTTGCTCTGTGCTTTTTTTTTTGCTTTAGTGGTGCAAGCATCAAACCTTAAGATTAGGGGATTTTGTGCTTTACTGATTAAGATTACTGTAACTCAGCTCATTGTGTAACTTGGCCTCATGCAATACAGATGTAGAATGCAGTGACTGGAAAAATCATAGAATCATAGAATCAGATGGGTTGAAAGGACCTCTGAGATCATCAAGTCCAACCCTTGATCCAACCCCACTGTGGTTACTAGACTATGGCACTAAGTGCCACGTCCAGCCTCATCTTGAAAACCTCCAGGGATGGAGAATCCACCCCTTCCCTGGGTAGCCCATTCCAATGGCTGATTACTCTCTCTGTAAGGAATTTCTTTCTGATATCTAACCTAAACCTCCCCTGGCACAGCTTAAGGCCATGCCCTCTTGTCTTCCTGCTGGTTGCCTGGGAGAAGAGACCAACCCCCACCTGGCTACAACCTCCTCTCAGGTAGTTGTAGAGAGCGATGAGGTCTCCCCTGAGTCTTCTCTNCTTTTTTTTTTTTAAGAGCTTTTAATCCCAAGAAATGCACTTATATATTAAAAAAATATACATTTATAACAGTGTATTAAAATTAACTGTAATTGAGATTTTTCAACAATGAATGGTTCTTATTTCCATCCTAAACCAGAAATTAAGAAGAAGTGATGTCAAAAGAAAGGCAAATGTGTTTATCAAATACAGTTTCAGTGCTTCTTGTATCCTGTGCTGGGTTTTTATATCCTCATCCTACTGTTTGAGTTTCTTGCTAATACACTGCAACCCAACCTTGGTAGCTGCAAACACATTCAATTTATACAGATTTAAGCAAATATAATAGATTCTGAACCTAATTTTCATGTCTCACGTCCCTCATTTTTGCATACCATTAAATAGATGAAAGGGAAGTCTTCTAGGATTGTCCAGGATCAGAGCACTCAGGGATAAATAGTACTGCTTGTAGTTCATTTTCTAGTCTATTTGCTAAACTTCAGCACAACTCAACTCAAGTGTCTGCCACAGAAGTGCTCAACCATTTCTGTGTGGATTACCCTCAAAGTCTTCCCTGTCCAGATCTGATCTTCTTTGAGGTTGATAGGAGCTTAAAGGTAGTAACTGCATTTATACAAACTCCTGTCATCTCTAATTACTAATGAGAGAAAATTCAGCAGGAGGCGTCTTTTCTTCCATATCATTGTTTGTTTTTACTGTCATCTTTCAAGATTTAATGACCTAATTGTTATCCCTTTGTCTGATGAAGAATTTGTTGAAAGCTGAACACTCGTATCAGCATTAACACAGTTTGTATATTAGTAACTGTATAATAGTATCAAGCAAAATTCATCAACCATCCATAAATGCCCTATCAAGGTCACAATATCTGCCTGTTGCATTGTAAGAAGGCCAAAAAAATTGTAGAAAAGATAACAGAAAATGTTCTTCATGAACTGTTGGAATTAAAATGTAATAACTCTACATTAATATGCATAGTAGAAATACAACAACTGACACCTGAAATGACGATTAAAAGTCACTCAAAAAGTGAGTTATCTGTTGCATACAAGTTTTATATAATAGTATTTTGCTTATGATGGAAACGAAAAACCAAGTTTCCAGCTTCCCAGGGAACTAAAATTTCTTAGACTAAGCTGTTCTTAAATCAGTGAAAACGGTATTTCAGTCCTTGGTAATTCCTCCACACCATGCCATTGTTGAAACTGTCCATTTTATTTCTACTGCTGCAAGGGAAACAGGCAAAACCTGGGGCTGAGGAAATCCGGATGCAGGGCCCTCTCTGTCACACTTTGGTGAGTAGCTCAGACAACCCCCATGGAGCTGCAGAGACCACCAGTGTTCCTGCAGCAAGTCTGGACAGAGCACCTGCACATGTGTCAGAGACTGAATTCATATCTCACCGGATTATTTGATTGATGGGTTGAATAAACCACCCTGTCTGGGGCGGGGGTGGAAGGACCAGGCTTAGGCCTGGAGCCAACATGGTGCATCCATTGGTGCACACCACTGCAGGGAAAGCCATTTGGCTAAGCTGTGAATAAGGTCCACCTGGTATCACACCCACACCGCACCCCCTGGAGCCTCTAACTGGCTGAGGCACCCCTCACTTTGGGTAGGGGGACAGTGAGTGGCAGTGAGCCAAAGGTCCTGCCCTGAGGGAGTGGCCACAATAGTCAGAGTCTATGAATAGACACTCATGAGGTCTCCCATTGCCCTTGGCCTCTGCCCTCCTGACCCATCAACATGTGACCTTTGTAGTGGTAACTATGTTTCTCTCTTCCTCTCTTTATTCTGTCTTCTCTTAATCTCTCTTCCTTTACTCCTGTCTGTATTTCACTTAAGTGATGGGTATTTCACTTAAGTTTGTGTTTACTGGGTGTAACAAACTTACTATAACAATACTTTCTTGTTTCAGTAACCTGTTGCAATGCTTTTATGAAGTTGCATGTTATTTCTGTTAACCCCTTTTTGCCAAAACACCTATTTTCTCACCAAATTAAAAGAAATCTCTTAGAGAGAAACGTGTAGTTTTTCTGCAGATGTGAACTCAAGATACCAAAGAATCAAAAGGCTTTGAAAGAGTTTGGGTAGGCAAAATCTCTTGAAACTTGAAATAGAAGTGTAGCACCCGGTAAAGCGTGGAGCTTCTAAACCGGGTTGTAACAACATGGTAATGTGTGCCCAACCTGGTTCCCAGGCACTGAAATCCCAGCGTCACTAGTCCTGCAACAGCCTTCTTGGATCACCCAGGGCTGGACACCTGCCTGGGTGAGAACTGACAGGCTCCTAACAGCCTGTCCCAGAGCTGCAGATCCTGGCTTCAGAATATTGCTGTCTTTGGGGAAATTTGCCGAGAGCTCCCCTTGACTTGGCTGAATACAAACTGAACCCTTCTGGTTCACATCTGTGGCTCTAGGTGGGTCTGACCACCTGTTACGCAAGGGAAACAATCTTCTGTCCTGTGGAGCCTGGGCTGATGGCAAGAAAGAGAAAAAAGAAACAGGGTGAAACAACATTTTAGCCAAAACCAGAAGAAATGAGGCAAAACAAGCTTACCAAATGTCCTGAAATGTAGAAGAAAGCTCACAGCATTTGAATAAAAGGGAGAGTCTCCAAGCTACTGGAAGATTTAACAGCAAAGTGAGAAACTACAGAGAATGCAGAGTGCATCAGTAGATTTAAAACAGGCCAGGGAAGGTTGAAGGTAAATCAAGCTGAACTTCTACATCCTGGCTCAAGATAATAGTGGATCCATGAATCTTCCAATGTTCAAAAGGAAGATTTCAGCAAATTACTAAGAGGTAGAGTGTGCAAAGAGGGCATGGAAGAGAGTCACTACACAAAACAGGCTCTGATAGTCAGTAGGGCCCTGGGAATGATTGATGAGAGAAATTGAGTCTTGGTACCAGCAAGGGAGTCTGCACATAATTAGCTGGGCTTTCCTCATGGGGTTTGATTTGCATTGCTGTATATTTAATAGATGTCAGTGGATTTGCAGTCACAGAGTCAGATTCAGTCTGGGATGAGGATGAAAGAGAAAGTAGAATATCATAGAGGAGCAAGCTGGCCAAGACCCAAGAAAGGAGGAGTTACAGAGCAGAGAATAACAAAGAGGAGAAGAGTCAGTGAGAGATGAACTCAGAGGAAAGATTCATTCAGGAAGAGCTAGAGGTATTGAGTAACAGAAAGAAATTGTCAGAGAGCAGGGTGGATGATGCTGATTTACATGTTCTTCAGGCCACTAGCTATTAGAAAGAATTATTTCAAGGAAAAAATCTCCTGGAAATAATTTTCCTGTTCCAAAGTGAATTTGCAAAGGTACAAAAGTACATACAAAGACCTGGTTTTGCATGCAAAAATATTAAATTCAATGTACTAATCAAATGCTCCCAACCCTGGGAATATGGCGGGATTAGGGCGGACTAGGACCCAGATTCAGCAAAGGAATAAGCAAATGCTTGAGTGCTTTGTAGAGAACGTAACTGGAGACATGCAAGAGGAGCCCTGTCCTAGGAAGTGGTGAACATGATGAACCATCTCTGGAGTTAGAAGGGGCTGAAATCTGAGCACCTAATTTGTCTGGCTCCATGTTAAATTTTTCTTTATCATGAAGCAGCCTTTAAAATAACAGTATTTTCTCAATTAAATATTGAACCAGTCTTTAAAGTGTAAGAGGGAAAAGATCCAACAGTGCATAAACTCTTGTTGTATTGTGTCCATTTCAAATGTCCGTAAGCAGTAAAATAGTTATCGTACAGTCACTATGTTGATCAGATGCTAAAGGATCATAAATAAAACCATATATACACTAAAATTCTGGGGTTTATGTCACTTCTAACGGGAGCAAGTTTGCATGTAATTTATTGATTCTTTTTTTTAAACTACTGTCCCTAGCATAAACCTCTCAGCATTTGAACAAGGATATCCCCTTTGTTCATGTACTCTGACGCTGAAAAAAGATGTTTTGTTTTGGTTTGGGTTTTTTTGGTAGAGAGAAACAGAAAGTATGAACACAAAAATACCTGGTTTGCTTTTGCACAGACCTACATCTCATACAAAGCAAAGCATGTCTCTTCCCTGGGCAGCGTATTGCATATCAAATTTCAGCCCATGTGATCTATTAAGGGTGAATTATACACTTTGAAAGTAGGAACTTACTTTCATTACAATTGAACAATGAAAGAGGTAAATGGTAAGAAGGAAATTGTATTTCCCAGTTCAAAGTGCAGTGTTGTATAATCTGTGCTGTGACTGCAGAATGCAGGAGTGATGCAGAGACACAACCACCCCTTCTGATAGAAATATACTGCACTTGGATGATTGCAAGAGCAAAAACGTTTTCCAAAAGTTCCCTCCAGCTTTCATATTTCCCCTTTAACAATCCTCATCTTCCAAAATGGTCTTTAGAGTAATTAAGTCTAAAACTCTGTTAAGGAAAACAAAGACCAGTTGAGCCTGGAAAAGGTCATCTTTTTAAGTCCCTCCAAATGATGAAAGAGTTTTTGTCAAAGACAATGAAAAAGATTGAATAAAAAAATTGATACAGTGCAAAATCATTACAGATGCCTAAACATTTAACATAATTTATTAGATAGTTGTTGGGCTGTGAATTAAAATGTCAGCTGTCAAAATTGTGTTTGGAATTGTATTCCATCACAGAATCACAAAATGGGAGAAGTTGGAAGGGACCACTGAAGGTCATCAAGTTCAATCTCCCTGATCAAACAGGGTCCCCTACAGCATGTTACTTAGATGGCTTTTGAACATCTCCAGAGGAGAAGACTCCACAACCTGTCTGGGAGACCTGCTCCAGGGCTTTGTCACCATCATAGTTATTTGGCATGAAATATGAAATACTTTTTGAAAAAGGCAAGGATGATTTGAAGTAAACGGGAAGCATTTCTTTTTCTAAATTGTAAACTTGTTCACACAACAGTTAATGCTGAAGCCTATGAAATTAAAGAAATGAGACAAACAAGAAACAAAACTGAACTTATGTCTTTTAATCTAAGAATATCTGAAATCTAGTCTTTCAGATAGCAGTCCAGACATGAATAGGAGTAGAGGTGAACAAGAATTTAGAATTTCATTTTAGATATAGTTCTGAATATATTTTAGAAAATACTAGTTATATTTTCGCATCCAAAATACACTTTTCTAAATTCTTGCATCTTGATTTCCCTCTTCAAACTAGATAGGCTTTATTCTTGGTAATTCAGACACAAGATCATAAACTAACTGTAACATATGTCATCATCCAGATTAACCCGTGAGTCCCTAATCTGAACCAATTTTGAGTTGTTCACAAAGCCTCTCGTTGGAACTCTGCTGAAGCGTGTTTTACGAAAGCAGAAAATCCTGTCAAGCAGCAGAGTGCATACATTGTCAAGATGAGTAGTAGGTAAAAGAGGACTTCCAAAAGAAAAAAGAAAAAAGTCTGAGAACTGAAGGAAGAAATCAAATCTCCCACACTAGCCATAAACATCTATGAATTTCTAATTATAATTGAAGACTCTGCCAGGTAGATGTGTATGGTACCTCCCTTTTGCTGTATGGTGCAGAGGAAGAGACAGTTCTTCAACACAAGCACAACCTGTTTTAACCATCCACTTTTCGGCTGAAGTTGGCCATACATTGAAAGTGACAGCCATAGAATTATAAAATCATGAAATATCCTGACTTGGAATGGACTCACAAAAATGGTTCTGTTCAATTCCTGATTCCACAGAGGACAACCTAAAAGTTAAAGCTTAGGTATAAGAGTGTTGTCCAAACACTAACAAGCTCCCTGGGCAGCCGCTTCCTGTGCTTGAACACCCTTTCAGTGAAGAACATCCAATCTGAACTCCCCCTGGAGCAGCTTTAAGACATTCCCTGTAGTCCCATCACCAGTCACCAGAGAGTAAAGATAAGCACCTCTCTCTCCACTTCCCCTCATGATGAAGTTCTAGATGACAGTGAGGTCACCCCTTAGTCTCCTCTAAGCTGAACAAACCCAGTGTCCTCAGACATTCCTCACGAGTCATGCCCTCTAGTTCTTTCACCCTTTTTCTCTCCTTTGGAAACATTATAATCCTTCTTCTGTTGTCAAGGGGAAACCTGCAGATAGTACTTGCACCGAGGCCACACCAATGCTGACTATAGTAGAACAATCACTTCTTTTGCCTGATTTCTTGATGAAGGCACCTGACTTGTAGTCAGCTCTGTTAGGAAAGAATAATCCTGCCCTTACAGTCCACCTCAAAAAACAGCTGTAGTAAGGTTGGACTTCTAAAGAGGGTATCCACAGTCCAGCATTCAAAGTGAAACCTCCTGTGCTGGACCACATTTCCATTTGAAAGTGAAAATGGTCCCTGCTCATACCTCTTCTCTGATGGCTGCTTTGAAAATTTCATTCAGGTAAATTTGTGGGACTCCCTTGCATTCAGACAAGATTCAGAAGGGCAAGAAAAAAATCACTTGCAAAGGGCGAGATTGCAGAAAATTAGGCATGGAGTAGCTGAATCATTAGGGATCAGAATTAATTTTCTCCTTTTACATAATGGCCACAGAGGAAGACAAATAAAGCATGGAGACCTGGACTGGCTCAGGGGTGACATCCATAACCTGCAGATAGTGATATCTAAGAGCGATGGCTATGCATACGTGCAATAAACTTACAATTTTTCAACAACTATTTAAGTGGCACATAAGTGGCAGACTAATAAAGTGACGAATTTAGTAAAGGCTTCATTTGCTGGCATAAGTCCCAGAATGTACTATGGTAAAATTTTTGATTTGAGATATTAGTAGGTGATAATTTTTTGAAAGATTTGTGTGTATTTTTTCAAAGCCTCTGAATAAATAGAATGCCATGCTATTAGAAAAAAGGAATATTATATTAAAATTCTACCCCAAAGTAAAGGTGTTTGGCTTATGCTGTCACCTAGGATTTTACTTCTTACAAACCAGTATATTGAATTTGTTCAGAGAGCAAACAAAAAGTCCTGTGCATTTCTGAGAGATAAGTAATTACTAAAATACTAATGAAATAATCTTAAAAGAGCTGATAGGTTTTAGGAGAGGTAGCTGAGATTCATCAGTCTTGAGGGTGGAAGGGATTGTTGTGATATTTATGACCCTATGCACCACACAAGGAGATGGTCTGAAAAAGATTTGCATGCAAAATATTACATTAAAGACTTCCACTGTGCTTAACTTTGTTGAAATAAAGTCACCAATTCAAAGGATTTCTTTCTACCTAATAAGTGCAAATAGAAAGCAATATATGAATCAGAATTTCTCCCACATGTATATGTAGGAAATCATCATCTCACACACTTGTTCTCCCTCAAGGCTTGTTTCTAAGAAAAGTGCTGTTACAGTAGGTGTTGAAGAGAAGCTAAACCGAAGATCTGTACTGAGAAGAAGAGTCTGGAGAATGGTGGTGTCCTTTACAGATGTGTGATCCTCAGGACCCTGGGAATGAACCATAGCCATTCTCTTGATTAGATGGGAAAAAATTGCTTGCTCCAGCTTCTGCTGAAGCTTTATGTCTGTACAAAATGCCAAAAATGCACACTAATAAAATCATCCATCCCAATAACTCTGCACATACCCTCTTATTGCCATGAAATAACTAAGTGCTTTTTGGCAGATGATGAACGAGCTTTTGTCATGCCTTAAAATTAAGCCTATTTTACAACTGAGAAAAATAAGAACCCAGATACAATTTACTGAGATTTAGGGGCTGTGCCTGAAGTGTATTCTGGGATGAGAGTCCTCCTCCACATATTCCTGGGCTACTGCCCAAACATAATAGAAGTTTTTCTCTTCTATTTTCTTTCTTTTTTTCTTGACATGATAGCACCGCTCAAGAAGGGGCTCTATCAACTTCCTTGAAGTTCCTCTTCAGAAAGTTGTTTCTAGCCCCCAACTACCAGACCATTGTTCTGGGAAAACAAAAAAAAAAAAAGAAATCAAAGGAGTTTAAAACCTGCAAGGATTATTTTTACTCTGATAGATATGCCTTTATGCTTCCCTTGGTCCGTTTGGTTACATGGCGAGGTCTTCAGGACAAAGATATGTCTTCTCAGCCTTACACAGGACTGAGCGTATCATTTGAACTGAAAGGACATGATTCAGTTAATACTTAATCTAACTTTGATTTCTAAGGCTGTTGCCCCACCATTGTACTTCCTCCTTCTATTTTTATAATACCACATACATTGCTTTCTGTTTCTGGCAGAAGGGACCTTATCCATGTCCTGCTTCTCAATGTGCACATCAAATGCACATAGACTTAAATATTAAAACATATTAACACGAATAGTCTATGCTTTTTAGAGCTTGACACTACATCAGTGCTTAAGAACTCCATTCAGATAATCTACATATGCAGATATACCTAAATTATGCCTTTATTGCACATGCAGACCTAATTCACTTACTCAGACTTTAAATGGAATCAGGCTTTGAATCTCATTCTGGACTGCTTACCATTTCCTTTATTAAATTAGTGTATAGTTTTCTTGAACTGAACAGATAAAAAATTGTTTAGCCCTTTACAAAAGTTTCTAAAAGTCAGAGTAAATTAGACAATTCACATAGTACATTTATTTATCTCCATTTCCTTTGCTTGCTTGTTAATTTGCACATGTGAGTCTGTTGTCTCTAAAAAAACACACAATCATCTTGCCTGTCACAGACCTGATACTGCGTGGGTGACGAATGGCTCCTGGACAGGAGACTGCTAAACACTGCTTTTGATTTCTGTTCACAAATTTCTGAGGAGGAACTGTACTTCCTTCCCCACAGTACAAGTACTAACTAGCACAGATATTTGCAGATGTACTTTGATTTACTGTAGGTAACAATACCTTCTCTTCTTGTAGCTCCAAGTGTATGGAGCTCCATACTTGAAGCTGTCATTCTCTTCTATTCAGCTAATTGGAACTCCAATTCCTTTTCCCATGGATAACTGGGAGACTGATGGGCATGCAGACATTCAAATATGTACCCCTAGTGTGGAGAATCAGGGAGCCCTTCCAGTCTCAGAGGAATCTGACTTCATAAAAGCCAGGACCTGACTCATGCACTGGAAGGAGCCTCAAGGTGAGGTGGTCTGCAAGCTGCATAGGAACTACGGAGCACTCCAGCAAATCCCGAGCCTGAGAGATCAGGAAACCAACATCCCAGAAGGTAGCATATCACACACCTGCAGGTCAGTCTTTCAGTCTAAACACCTTAAAAAACTAATTAAAACAATGCTTCCCCCCCGCCCCCTTTCCTTCTGCAGACACTTTACTTCTTTTCTGCTCCTTTTCCCATAGGAGAGTTGCATGCACACCTGTGGTTCTTAGGTTTAGTGAGTGACAGGTTCGGAAGGGCACTGCTCATTTACCAATGACAAAATTTGTATTAAGGGACATTGAGAAGTTTTGTCTTAGCTATTTTTTCCCTAGTGAATTGCATTGTAAACTCATGCCATGGAAAGGCTGATACCAGCTGAACAAGACTATCTGAATGTTAAATTTGATAAAACTCCAGCATCAGATACAGAAATTCTATGCTAACCTCCAAACACCACTACTGAAACCTCACTGCTGTAACTTGTTGCCCTCAAGGAGGCCCTGAACACAGTCAGAGGAAAGCTCAGTGAACATGGCAGGTCTTCTCTAAAAAGAGCTCCAGAGCTCACACAGCTACATTCCTGACAACTCCTTGTCTATTACATGGCTTAGATTTGCTTTGTGGTCATTCTAGGTAGTATATAGGATATTTTTTGCACTGATGCTTTGAATGATGTGCGTAAGTAAACCAGCACTGTCTGTTAGATGCAAAGAATGAAGTGAAGTGATATTATTTCAGAGTGGGGGAAAGAAAAGAAATGCTGAACAAAGTTTCAGATGTCTTTATTCATTTTGCAAAAATGCACTCCTGATTTGCTGCCAAGGTAGGCTGATCTTTGGTACTGTCTTAGTGTCTTCCAGAAGATTCTGAAGTCTGTGGCTGATCATCAAGGTAAACTGTTGCTTTGTATGCTTCATATTCCCACTGTGTTGATCCATATACCTTAAAGTGAAAAACTGGGGAAAAACAGCTAAGAATTCTGAACTATCCATCTGTTCCATGCAAGTATCCTACGCATCTCCTAGAGAGCTAGGACAGCTGCTGAATAGGTAGTTGGCAAGGGACTGACAAACCAAGGCCAAGAAATTGTGAGCTTTGTCTTGGCATTTCACTTTAGAAATGGTCATCCTTTATGTGGCTGGGAAGTTTTAGTTTTATTAGGCATTTGACTTTTAGCAGTGTGCATTTATTTAAAAAACATTCTAGCAAGACCCAGGTCATGGATGTTACAGGTTTGGTAGAGTACCACAGCATTTGTTGGAATCAAAAGGGTTCAGCACTTCCCATGCTCTTAACAAAAAAGCCAGTAAGAACAAAACCATTTGAATTTGTTGAATCACCCTGTGCATAGACTACTATCAGCTATTAGAAAAGGCTTTCACTGCATTGCCCATACTATAACTGACTAACTATAAAATGTAATACTAAACATACAGTCCATATAAATACTGTTAGGACTAAGCTGCTACATTCCATACTGATCTCTTTACTCTGATTCCTTTCAGCTTTATCTGGGAATTCTTTGCACTGCCAAATGTAGTGATAAAAATATATTTACTTTACAACATTTAACAATCGAAATTAGAACCAGATAAAATTTCAGGGTAATTTTTTGAGCCAAAGCAAGCTCATCTTTTTCCCAAAAGTAATAATAAAATTAACCAATAAAGCCAGAATTAAATTACTACGTTGAATGATGACCAGTAGAGCAAAGAAGTTCAGATAAGTTAATAGTCTTCTTTCTGAGATATAAGGTGTTAAGTATATTTTCACAAGATTAGTTCATACCTATTGGAAATGAAGTCTAAACAGCTTCTAAACATATTTTCGAAGTTTCATGGTTTTTTTGTAGCAAGATTATCTTCTCTGTCACAGTGATAATTTCGTATATCAATCTGGTTAAAATAAATAAGCAGATGTCAGGATTTCCACACTGATTTAATTTTTATGCCTATATTTGTATATAAGTTCAGCCCTTCAGGATATGCTTCACTATATTTATTGTGATGAGAATTATCTGAGTAGAATAAGTTTTTAGAGCAGAGTGTCTGTAAAAAAACCCTTTTAAATAGGGAGCTTTACATTTTGAGCTGACTATCAGAACGGTCTCTCCTAATACATCCCTAAGTTTTTCCTTATCACAGAATAACTGTGTAGAAGCAAAAGTTGGTAAAGGGCTCGAATTCCTGACTTACACAATGAGCAAATGTTTCTCAGACTGGCCTCCAAGGATATTTACTGTGAAATCACTGGAGTGCAACACAGCATGACTAACATCATATTCTTTAAAAAGAGTGTTTACAGGAGCCAAACATTCACTTTGGAGTTTAGAACTATTAATTCTCTTACTAGTGCTAAAGGAATGGGAGTAAAAGTAGTGTAGAAGTTTATTGACTCCATTCATGAAGGCCAAACTTGAAGGTGCAGAGTTCATCCTGCACTGTTAAGTCAAAGTCAAAACTTTAAAATACAAAACCTCCTCCCTCCTTTGCCAGTTCCTCTCACTTTCTCACAGTAAAGGCAGATGACTGCTATTTCAGTCAGAAGTCCCTCAAGTTCTGTTGCATATAGATTAACAAGAGCCAGCATAATTCAATTCATACCAAAAAAATGAACTCATCTTTAGGTATAACAATTGCACTTGTCAGCTTTAGAAGAGGGTATTCTCCTTCCCCACACTCTGATGGTTTCTCTGTTTGGGTTGGGACTCTACATAAATCCACCCCCTGGAATATATGCCTTTCAGTTAACTCCCAGAGTTCACAATCTCTTTTCTCGCAGATTGGTCCACATTTCCTGCTGCAGCAGATCTAGGCACTAACTGTAAAGAACTCTATTAAGCAAAAGGTTAAAAATTGATTTCCAAATGGACAAATTGGGGGGATCACATTTGTAGCAGTTATCTTCAAGTGACTGCAAAATGTCTTCCCTGGGACTTAGTTACCAGAAATTTGAGTACCCTGTCAGAGGCTGCAGCTGTCGTACTCTCAATTATTTTCCATCTTATCTCCCTGGTTTTAACTGTGCGGCTCCAGCAAAATCAAGTCTGCATAATAATAAGATGTGCAATGGGAGCATCCGACTCCTTGTGTCGAGTGTGAGGAGAACCAGAACTCCTGTAAAACTCCCAACAGCCTGGGGCAAGGTTAAGGAGGGAGGGAGGCGCGTAGGGAAAATTATGCCCTTCTCCCTGACCCCTCTATTTACAGCAACTTGAAAAAAAGATTGTTCAGCTTGCTCCTGATTAGGTGAACTCTTGCTGGGGAGAAAAATAATGACAGTTGTGTGCATGGCAGATATCAAAGGTTTTCTGTGTACAGGTCTCCAAGACAAGGACTGTTAAATACTCATCTACGAAGTCCCTATGATTGTTGATTTTTTCTTTGTGAAGAAGGCTGTATCACAGTATTTTTAACTGCTCAGTCAAAATAATTATGAGGAAGGTCAGGTTTTTCATTTGAGAAATTATGTCTTAAAATGATATTTTTTCTGCTTCCTTTCTGATTTTATGGTCTTAATTTATTTATGTGCAAGTTTGTCCAACTGCTTTCTTAAGTACCAGTTACATTTGAGATTTTAAATAAAAGATTTTGATTGAAAATGTTTATATTTGAAATGTTCATGTAGGCATTAAACAAAAGCTTGAGGCCTAATTAATTTCATTATGAAGAAAATATGCTTTCAGACACAAATGGACTTAGTCTGAGTGCACAGCCAAAGCTCTATTCCCTCATCGAGAAATCCCACAGTTATAAAAAGCTCAGATGTTTTGTCTAGGCCTACTTTTCCTTCAGGATTTTTGAGGAAAATAGTATCCTTTAGTTGTGTGAGATATGTCTCCACAGTGCAACACTGGGGAGCTTGATGTGGAAGAGGGTGGTGTTTGTGATACACATTCCCCAGTGCTCATTAGTGCAATGACAAATACAACGTGATACCTGGAGAAAGATACATTGATAAAAACACACGTGGCTAAAGATTAAAAAACTCCAAATCCACCTCTCATGTAAATCAGTGCCCAAACTCGCTTACCCTGCTTGCTAGCCCCTTTGTCACCCTTCAGTGGAACATTTTCGATATTCTTCTTGCAACAGGTAATCTAATTAGGATGTATAACATAGCAGCCAGGACCATATCATTGCTCTAAGTAAATATATATCCTCATTTCCAGGGGTGCTGAGATCCCATCACGCTTCTAATAGGATCATTTTTATTTTAAATTATATTAGTCTTATATTATCTCCTATCTCACTGCTTAAGCGCTGCAGTCCCTGACACAGCCGTGTGCATGTAGTTTGCTGCTGGTTCCCTGGAGTATCGAAGTGAACTGAATGAGAGCATTACACTTCTAACTGGGTACACTTGTCGGTATGATTTTTAATTGGTGATATAAGAAGAACTGATTTAACCTAAATAAGACTGTGGTTATCTGTGTGAAGATTCTTTGATGTAAAATAAAATCCCTGTTTCCAGAAATCCTTAGGTTTGTACTTTTCCTCTAATTAACATGTGAATCAGTTTTTGTCAACCAGCTCTGTACATCAGCCAGTAAATTAGCAAGGGCAAATCTGGTTCAGATGACTCATTTTGGGGAGTTTAATCCAAAGTTGTTACGGAAAAGT
Organism: Oxyruncus cristatus; assembly: GCA_013399855.1. NCBI lineage: Eukaryota > Metazoa > Chordata > Aves > Passeriformes > Cotingidae > Oxyruncus > Oxyruncus cristatus. The sequence continues at coordinate 221,886 of VXAY01005403.1, read as the reverse complement.
CAAAATCATCAGCTGCAATGTAGTCAAAGCTGAAGATTTAAACAGTAAAAGTTGGGAACAAGCCTGGATGTAAGTAAAGAAAAGCATTCTTGGGAAAAGCAAATTGTTTCTGAAATGGCCAGATGAATGTTGAAAACAAACAAAATGCAGACTTATAGCTGAGTGCTTGCAGTGGAAGACAAGCTGCTGTTTTGCATGGATAGGGAGGGGAAGGACACGATGTGAATACAAGCAATTCTGTTCTGGATGGAAGATAATTAGAAACTCACCAGGATGAAGTACCTCATAAAACAGAAACTCTTTAAAAGTTAATTTTTACGTGATATTTCCCGTCCAGGGCCCAAGATGAGAATTTATTGTGAACCCATCCATCTGGTGTAGAAATGGAGCAAGTGTGTGACAGTTCTGCTGCAGAGCAGATTATATTTTGGCTGACTGACATCATGGTAATGAAAAATTTCTGAAGATCCAATGTGTACTTATATCTACTGGCAAAAAAAGAAACAACCAAAACCCTTGGCAAGGGAATGGATCTGTTAGGCCTTTGGATTCACCCTTCAAATTCAATGTCAAGTAAAAAAAATGAGCCTGATCTTTCACAGCTGTCTAGCAGCTGACTTTTTGGTTCAGACAGAGCAAAATCAAGATCAGCTAGCAAAGCTTGCTATGGACAGTATTCTCCTTTGGGGAAGACCAGAAAGTTGTTGTGGGTTATAGAGATGGTTCATAATTCTGATTTTGCCCATTTAAGCTCCCTAGAATACCCTGTCAGAGGGGTATGGCTTATCAGCAGGTGTATTTCCTAATATTTGTATCTAAAAATGGTATAGTCTGTTTTCATACCATTTATAATGAATACAGTCTATTATAAAAATCATGATGGATTATCCTCTCTGAATACAAAGTGAATTTCCCTGAGCTTAACTTTGATTAGATCTGGTGTTAGCGAAAGACCTGAACCTTACACTGGAGAGTTTTCACTGTGGCCATTCTCCAATATTTAATTTCTATCTGCCCAGTCCCATGCAGGTTTAATTTCTGATTTTAAGGCTTTTAGTCTCCATTTCCTCATTTGCAACAGCGGTGATGGGCTAAACTGCTTTATTTTATCACTGGGACACCTTGTGTTAGCAGACACTGAGCCGTCACTGCCCAGGTGTGAATTCTACCATGATTATTTCAGTGCTACTCACAACTGCTTTGAAAAGACATTGGCAAAGAACTGAATTGTAGAATAGTTGCCATCTACCAGCTTTTAGGCAGCCCTTATAAATCTTCCTACCCCTATGGCACTAAGCAAGTGTGCAATGACAACATGAGTCCCATATTGAATAACTTCTTCATAGTTGTGCTGCTAATCATGCCCCATCAAAATAAGCTCCCTTTCTGTGCTGAAATATAGGCAGTGAAATTATTGCATGAATTAGATGAAATAAGCACAATTTGGTCCAGAAGTTAATGAGAAGTCTTTTTTTTCATGTCTGATCCTTTCACTGTGTATGAAAGAGATTTTTCTTAACACAGGTTAAGCTGGTGCAAATGGTTAGCCATAAGTCAGCAAGACTGGACCGTGGAAAATATTTCTAATTTCAATATCAGGAAAATATTTCAATGATTCAGAGCTAGGCTCTTGCAAAAGCAGAAAGAAAGTGCCCATTTCTAGCCCTGGTTTTATCGATCACACTGGGGAAATTGGAAAACAAACTCATAACCAGATCCTGACCTCACTTCCAAAGATGTACCTGGATCGCTCCAGTACTGTGGAGCTGATCTACTGTGGCTCCGCTGAGGTGTTAATACAGATTTACAGACTTCTTCACCACAACTATTGAAAATGAAATCTGCCCCATATTTAAGCAAATATGGATCCTCTCAGCAGCCAAAAGCAAATGACACTGAAAAATAAGGATACACAAACATCACTTATTCTTATTTGATGATGTAAAAATCCATTCTTATAGTCTCTTCTGCTCTAATATTTATTTTCTACCTTTCTTTATTGCTAAGAAGTAATTGTACACAAATTGTACAATTTGTACAATTGTACAATTCTGAAGTAATTGTACACAAAATTAACCATCAATAAAACAATAAAATGGTGTCAGAGTGGTAACCATTGGCTTTAGCTAGCAACTCACTCCATACATAACAATGAGACTGACAATTTGACACAGTAAACCTGTCCACATCAACACATCAATAATTTAATACATATATTTGCGACTATGAAAAGCACTTTTCAATGACATACCAAAATAAATGTGGTTGAAAGGGAAGGAGAAATTCAAACTCTCAGAAGAAGCAATTATATGAAAATTTGTATTGTAAATGCTTAATAAGCCATTTTTAGCTCACAGGGAATCCCATTGCACTACTCTGGCTCATAAACACTCAGCAAACACAGGATATGATATAGAGCTTTATCTCACCAAGTGGCTTCCAGTATATGTCTGGAATTTTTTTTCCCTTCAATCATTATATGTGTTTTTAATAGTGGGCAGCCCACATTTTAAAGGAAAAGAACACAAAAGCTACATTTTAGTGTAATGAATTAGGAATTCCAAGCAATTTGGCTCATCAATCAAAACATTTGCATTTTCAAAAAAAAAAAAGAAAAAGAAAAGACCCATATCTAGCTAAACAGTCTTTTCACCTAGGGCTCATTAGTGCTGCAATTATTTCTCTCTCCTGTTTCTAACTAATGCACTGCTGGGAGTCCAGGCCAGGTGCTCCTTTCAGGGCTGTCTGCTCCCAGCAACTCTATCTGCGAACACCATGTCTACCAACACCAGGCTAATGTAACCTTTGGCTCTGCCCCATTAAATTAGAGCCCCCTCCAACTCCACGTTAGCAAATGGAATAATTAACAAGTAGCAAGTCATCAATCCTTTGGTGCCTCAGTTACATTGTGAGGTGGTTTATGCTTTTTGTTTTGTTTTGTGGGAACTGGTCAACACAATAGGTTATGGATTTCTAAATGGCATGTTAGAAAAATTAACAATTATTTCTTCCCCACCCCCCCATTGGTAGACTGGTTCTATCAAAAAAATCCCCAAGAAACCAGTATTAACATGATTTGAAAATGAAAAGTCTACCAACTGCCATCCATTAGCCATGAGCAAGAGTCTGGAATAGTACTATTCGACCAAAACTACAAATAAACATATTGTGTTTGAAGTAACTAACTAACTAACCAGGTAACAGAGAACTATTATTGTAGCCACTGTTATACATTGGGGAATCTGATGTACTCTGAATCTGAGAACTTTGCTTTATTAATTAGTTTATGCATATAATTTCAAATATACTGTACAGAATTAATAAAAATAATTCTACTGTTTATTCGTTCATTACCTTTTGGCTTCGAGATAAACTTTCTGTTGATTTCTGAGTGTCAATCAAATAAGAAATGAAGGGTATTGATCCTTCCTGCTTCTGCTTTCACTCACAGTAGAAATACTCTGAGGAACCTCTGAAATCAAGGGATGCTTGTTTCAGAAGGGACTCACAGATCAATTACATATTAGGAGCTCCAGTAGACGTTATTTCTTGAAGTTTCCACTAGTGTATTGTATCATAAAGTGATGCTGTTGTTAAAACTGTGGTCTACATCCACATTACAGCTACAAGTTTGATTCCAGATGCTCCTTTGTGTTTCACTTCTTACCAGTGCTCCAGACTGCTTGGAGCTTTGAGAGAAAGAGCTTGCCGTTAACTGAAATTTGTCACTGGGAGCTGCACAAATAGCCACACACATATTTGGATAGTCTACTAATGTATGAGCCATATCATCTACTTTAAGACCTAAAATGGGCAGGAAACTAGGTGAGGAGAGAGAACCCTGGCAAACACTAATATAGGCTGATCTCATATCTTACCTTCTCATTGGCTCTGCTGCTTTCCATGTTCAACATGTTTAAAATCTCTACATACAGATTCCACGGAACTGGAGGATGCTTCAAACAAAATTCAGCAGAAAAAATGTTATTAGGAAAATATTCAAAAAAACCCATTATTTTCTGAACTAAAGTATGATGTAGTCAATTTATAGTCTTGTAGTCATTTGGGATTAGATGAAAAAGTTCACAACGGAGCTTCCTTATTTAACAATTAAGAAACAGTATCACAGTTAAAACAGTCATCTTTCAGTTTTCACCCCTTTAGGAATGAGCTAACTTTGCTTCACTGTTGTCTTTTTTTCCCCTAATATTATTTTTAAATAAATCAAATGAATGTCCACTGAATGTTGATGAAACATTATATAAAAGTAGTGGTAAAAGTTTTAACTAGAAGAACATAAAATAGTGTTAAATTTGAGATTATGGATCAGTTTTCAGAGAGAAAGAGACATACTTTCACCATCGTAGGCTGACATCAAACTTAGATCTGCTGTTATCAGTATAAAGTTCAGAGTTTTGGCTTGGTAACAATGCTTGGCAGCCTTCTGCACTGCCATGTCTTCTGTATTGGATCTGCCTGATAAGAGATATTGCAGGGATACACTAGTTATCATAATTGTTGGAATAGGAAATCCAAAAGATTGTCATGGATCCCTAGAAAAGGAAGAAAAATCGCGTAAAGTATCTCTAGTTTTATGTTGGGTTTTGGATGCCAATAGAAGATTTATATATATATAAATAATGTATATAGATATATTGACATCATCCAACCCCAACAAACAATCTGGTAGGCAACATAAGGAATACTGATAATAATTTATAAATGAAAAGTGATCACAAAGTATTAGTTTTAATAGTAAAAATGACCGTGAGATGTCTGTCTGAGTATAGGTTTAAATCCAGTCCCTAAGTGGGGCAGAAAATTTCCTTTCAGGATATGTATCAAAATCACCTGAGTGCTAAAATCCTTTCAGTTTGGGCCAGTTCAGATTCAAATTGGATTCCAGTTTTGCAGCCAGAGCTGCCCATTTGACTTAAGTTTTGATTTCATTAGCTTTTGTGGATTTAAATTAAATCACATACTTCCTGTTCTTTCATGAAAGCAAATGTATTAATGTGTTTCTTTGCCTGCTAATCTGACTAGGAATAAGTAAATGCACAAGAAACACTTCTGAAAGGGTTGCTCTAGATTTGATTGTAATTGTCATCATGGTCCTGCTCATTTTGACTTCACTTTACCTATCAGGCCTCAGTCACAACATACACCACTTGTTATGCAAAGATCCTGCAAGTGATTTGTGTAACTCAGCATGTATTTTATTTAAGGGCCAAATAGCAGCAGGGACAGATTTCATGCCTGTATGTGACCCTCTATTCATTCTCCTACATTCTCCTCACAATAAATGACACATGTGCAACTCCAAACACTTTTGTGCTTTTAAATAGTATTTGTAACATTTATGTGCAGGCAAATGAGACCCCTGGGTACATTTTAGAATTTTTAAATTGTCAAAATTTCATCTCAGGTGACTGCCATAAAAACTGCAACAAAATCTATATTGGAAATTGTCTTAACAAAACCTACATGAATGAACAAACTAAAAAGCTGCTGAGAAAAACTGATGGTGTTTGATGCATTAAAAATCACAACTACAAACTGTTAGCATTTTTAACCCAACATTTACCTGTGCAGCAGAGCTGAAAATAGACGTTAACATTAAGAAACATACCAAAAACCAGTAGACTTGAACTCCTGCCACACTGAGGTAATTAAAATTTAATATGTAAGAAATGTACTGAGAAGGACTGAAATTACATGGCTGTGCATTGCCAGGGATTTTATCCTGTGCTGAGCAGAACTTGTACTAGTCTCTTTCAATCAGTGGAACTAATTGACCAAGTAAAGTGATCCCCAAGATGGATAGTTGTACCTGCAGACAACAAAAAGTCAAACACAGGGAGGTTAGAGGTCCCTGGAATCTGTGGAAAGATACTGACTAGCTGTTACGTCTTTTTCAGTCGGTTAGAACACGGTGCTAATAACGTCAGGGTCACGGATTTGATCCCCATACAGGCCGTTCACTCAAGAGCTGGACTCAATGATCCTTGTGGGTCGCTTCTGACTCAGAATATTGTGTGATTCTGTGTAATTCCGTGATCTTTCCAGACAAGTTCTGAAGGAAAGGTGAACTTGGTTACCTCTTGATATGGAGAGGCAACATGCAGCAGCCTCCCCGCTGGAGGTGCTGTTAAAACTGGCAATAGCTGGTCCGGAATAAGGAATATACCTAGTGAGGCAGCAAAGGCCCCTTTGCTGCCTATATGGTGCTGCACAGGAATAGGAGGCTGGGCTGTATCCATTGAATCTGCCGAAGCTGGAGTCTGCCCCAGCTGCTCCTGCTCTGGCATCATGAAGGCAGCATCAAGTAGAGAAGGGAGTGTGCAGTACTCCCTGTAAAGGTCAGATACTGCCCACTGTACAGACAGATAAGATTTGCAGTCGTAGCCAGTTGCAAGCATGCTCATGCAACCCTTAGTGATGGCTGTGGATGACCCAGTATGGGCCCAAAAGATTCCCCAACACCAGCAGGAAGAGGACAAAATTAGGCTAGTGAATGAATCACACCAGGTGTGAGAAATGCCAATCTTTATCCAGTTACACTACTAGAAAATAGAAATAACTCTATACAGCGGTCCAAGTAAATGAAGAAGATAACAGAAGGAGAAGATAACGTGAAAAATGGAGTAACCCTGAAATGTGTCAACCACCCCCCATGCTTACACTGTAGTAACTGAAACAATATCTGACAGTTACCATAAAGCATCACCCAAGAGCAGAGGAAACGACACAGTGTTCTTGATGAACAGCGGTTCATCGTGTTGCATGTGTTCTGGTGCAGCTCTGCAAAACCTGTACCTGTTTTATTCAGTCACCAAGCACAGGCATGGCTTGTAGTAGGGAAAGAATGCTGTAAGAAAGGGAATACTAACCAGAGTAGAAATTAAGCTGAGCTTGACAGCTGCAAGGAAAGTGCAGCACCAGCAAGATTAATAAGGTGCTTTCTGGGAGAAGACTTTTTGAGTATTTTCCAGGAATTCATGACACCCAAAGGAGTGAACAAATAATGCGAGAGAAAGTAAAAAGGCAACATTCTTGCTTCTTTAGTGCTCTCAGTGTGTTGTGTATTCTCTCTGGTCTCTGATGGTAGAAACTGGAGGTCAGCCCACTTGAAGAATGCTATTGGGAATTCATATAAAGGAGAAATCCCTCACATGCTATGGATAAAATCAAAATGCTTGTTATAGGATATGAATTGTTGTGCAAATCATTCTGTTCATCTTCACCCTAAATTCATCCTGCAGCTAGCTATAAACTGAATCACATCCTGTAAGGGGGGAAAGTAGCAGAGTGGGGGAATGGCTTTCTGCTGGGGTAAATTTGTGCAGCAATTTCTCTGAAGTGGGACAAAGACTGTAGGACAACTAAGATTTCTCTCTTTAAATGCACATGTGCAGGCAGGGAAAATCTCATTTAAATGAAGTTTTGGGTGTAAATTCTGTGTGGGTAGGGTAAACTAGCTTTCAGAAATCTTTCAGAAAATCTTATTTGCTCGTGTAGAATTGTAGAACCACTTAGACTAGAAAAAAAACCTTTAAGTTCATTGAATCTATCCACATATAAGGAATATTTTGAGTTATTAATAAAATTGCTGTTTTCCCATAAACTGCTTATCTTGAACATCTCTGTTTCCCTCTTCATTCCCAGAAGTATGTCTAGAAATAAGCTGTAGGACTCGAAGTGCTGATTCATTAATGCTATTGGGTCATAATTTTCACAGGAATGGACACAATATTCCTAAAACCATTGCTCATGGTGGTAAATAGGACCCCACTGGAAGTAAATGGCCGTTGAGCATGCGTAAGAAAGTACAGCTTGGTTGGGGCCAGTAAGGGCATGGCATGGTGGTAGAAAGTAAGGTTGGGAAGACTGCTATCCCTCTCCAAGTGGCAGGGAGAGTCTGAGACTCACACAGTTGCAGTAGCTGACAGGTAGCATTACAAATGTATATCCCACAAGGTCAGTTTCCTACTGCTGCAAGGGCAGCTGTTTCTCGGGGCTCATTCCTTCCAGTCATCAGCTCCCTGGCTGGCATGCAAATGCAGAAGCACCCTGTCTGGATAGCAATATTTCCAGGAGCACTGCTAGAGGACAGTAGCTCATTAGACGTAAGGATTCACAGATACTTCGTTTTCAAGCTATCTCCACATTGCAATGCTGAGAAGCAGTCTGCAGATTTTGTATAAATTCAAATTTATCTCTGTCAACAATCACGTATATTCATATTTAACACAGAGTTTCTGCTATTGATGTATTAGGCAAAGGGAGACACTGGGAAAGCAGGCTTCCCTCAGATGGCAGAAGTCAACATTTCTCAATGCAATCATTATTTGTCTTTACATGCCAAATCCATCAAGTTTGCAAAACTGCTGTTATATTTTACAGAGTCTCAGAATATAAATCTCTTAAAAATATTTTTTTTCAAAAGATCTGGAGAGAGCTTGGACCAAATGTCTCAGCTCAGTTAGTTTCTAGGATTTTTTTTTTTTTCTAAATGGCTTATTTTTGAACTTCACAAACGAATTTTAAGATCTGTTTAAATTGGACTGAGCATGAAGAACCGATCTTGAGAAGTTATAGCTGCATCACTTTAAAAATTTACATTGGCGTGGGAAATAGACCTGGACAATCAAACCAGAATTCCTCCATGACACAGGAAGTTTACTTGCTTTCTATCAGGATCTGGTAAAAAATTAATCTGCATTATAATTAGGGTTACTGTAATATTTCACAGAGTCTAAAATACTAAAATAACATAAACATGAGACAAAACCAAATTGCTGAAGAGATTTTTTAAAATTATTTGTCAATTCTTTGATCTTTTAGATTTGTAAGCTAACATAAATAAGCACCGCTACTCTCTTAGATTTTTTTTATGCGTATAGATTTATCTTTCAGTGAAGTAAGGTAAATGTTTCTGGGCTCAACTGAGTAGTGATTTTTCTTTTAAAAAGATTCAATTTGTCCTTACCAATTATTAGCAACATCTTGAAAAGAGGTTCTGTTAATTAATCAAAAACTTCTTGCGAGCTCAGACAAGCCAGCCCCAACTGACCTTGAAAGTATATGAAGGCTCAGAAGTAAAGACAAGAATTTCTTGGCCAAAGAAAACATTTATTCTTTTAATAGGCATGGAGGAAAAGACTGCTTAGTGCAAAGAACTCCATGCAGCTGAGCTCTTTTACAATTTTAGATGGAGCACATGAGGCCATGAAAAACAATAATTTTCAAAAGTATACAGGCTCTCACTGAAGTCAATAGTAAAATTTCCTTTTCTTTCTAAAAGCAGATCTACCAGAGCTAGGCAGCTCTGGAAGTCCCATCTTAATTGTGCTGTTGCTGTTATAAGTGTTTTTCGTGACAGGAAGACGCTCTCTGCAGCTTAATATTGATATCCCACAAGTCATTATAATGGGAAGAACATGTCACTTTTCCACTTACCTCATATTACTTCTTGCAAAAGAAGCAGGCCATCTTCGTAGATCTTTGTAGATACAAATTCACCCCTGTTTTCTGGATGAGCATACCAGCAAAGCCCTGCTTAAACTTAAGGAAAAAGCTGAGCTAGGCAGAGCACTGGGGTGGAGCTTGAGCACTTTCTGTTCTCAAATGCTCTATTAGAGTCCATGAATATCAGCCTCTAAGGAATCATATTCACAAGATAGTCAGAAATACTGACTAAAGATAAGATCCAAGATTTAAAAAAGTATTCTATGTTGTTAACTGTTGGTTTTAGTTGAAGTAGACTATAGAAAACAATCAAGAGTCTCCAAACACTCAGATTTAGACAAAAACATCTCAAAACATAATAAAAACCACTTAGGTAATTATTATCATATTGTTATCAAAATTTCAAGGTAAGAAGGTCCAGCATACAGTAGAGTTTAAATTTATTTCCTTTGTGGTCTGTCAATGGCCTTGTCCGAGGACATTTATACAGCTGTCCTGGTGCATTAATCCATTCTTGATAAATTCTCAGGTTAGTTCAGAGAATACCCAGCAGTCCACCTCATTTAGTCCTTCTAAGAGATGTTTTATAGCCACTCAGGAGGGTCCTCTTCCACCCAAATGCCTATAATGAGCCAGATTAACCCTTTATGCCAAGCTTACAGCTTCCACGACCTTTGGCAGGTCAGTGGGAAGCAGTCTGTTACTATTTGAGACAAACAGTAAACCTGCCTCATACCATGCATTTTATTTGAATTGGGGTTCAGACCTACCATTAGCCAGAACTGAGCAAACCAATGATTCAGAAAATCTGCTTCTGTGAGAAGGAGAATGGTCTGATGAGATTCACTATGTCCTGCTGATCGAGGTGGCCCAGAATCCTGAAGAGCTGTTATCACAGAAGTGTAGAATGGTTTGGGTTGGAAAGGGCCATCTAAGCACATCTTCCAGTAGACCAGGTTGCTAAAAGTCCCATCGAACTTGGCCTTGAACACTCCCAGAGAGGGTTATGCTTTTGGGCTTGGGTTTGCCTCAGACCATGTGGACATGAGGTTGTCAATGACAGTACAAGCTTCACACTGCACAAGTCCTCATCCTCATAGTGTGATAAAAGAGTGAGGGCGTCCCATTTAGGCTCTTGGCAAGAGTCAACATTCCCTTTCCGACACGCTGGATCAGACAATGCCTGCCAGTGGAACAAATGGACAAGATCAGGAAAGGAATTATATCTACCTGGTCCAGATTTCACACACCCAGGGTGACTCCTAGTATGGGAATGTCTATCCCCTTCTAACCTTCTGTCAGTATTTTCTCAGAAACAGCCCATATGTTTCTTACTCAGAACTACCTCTGGCTAAGACTGAAGTTTTAATTTGTAAACAACTGCATATCATTCCAGTGCAAAAACAGTTTTTGAAAAATGGCATTCACTTTAAAATAACATTTTTTTGTTCTTAAAAAAAAGAAACTTGAAAAAGTTACATTTCTTTGAAACGTGAAAAAGTTAAATTTTCCAACTGAGACTATACAATAAATATTTAATTTTTGTAGGTTTTTTTCTTTGTCTTTTTGAAGGAAGTCACTGGAGACTCTAGACATATTAAATGAAGTGTTCCGCAGGTCCATGCTTCTCATTTTTTTTCCTACTTTCACTGTATCAACATCTAAAACCAACAAATGACTTTGCAATGGATGAGTAGAACAGATTTCTGAACATTATGTTTGCCTTTTTTTTTTTTAAGCCTCCTTTTTATATAAAAGTTATCTGACTAGGCTTGAAAGTACTGCCTGTTTAAAAGTTATTTACTGTTATGCAAACAGTCATGTTAGTTTCCTCAGACTTAATTTAGAATATTTATCCCCAGAGAACCTAGGATCCTAAATCTAAGGATAAACTGAGGCTGTTTGTTTCCCTGAGGAATCTGCTGCAGAGATACGACAGCAACTGTGCACTAAAATGGCAGCAGTGTCACAAGTTCATTTGTATGCCAGACTTTGTCTGGAACTGCAACACAGCAGCAAGCTGTTGCACATAGCCCGGCGTATTGTTATAGTCCGGGTAAGGCATTACTACGCTCAGGACAAAAATGTAGGAAAAATGAATTTTTCTAATTTAGTTACGACACAGACACTCATTACATAATTTATTTTAATAACTCTGAATGTTTTAAACCAAGCTCTTCAGTTTCAATGCTTCCTCTCAGAAAGTATACTATTCTAAGATTACACAGGCAGTGGCATTAATATGCCATTGCCAACTCCACAACAATTAAAAATCTTTTGCCACAATTTTTAGCTCTCTTTTCTTGTTCACTTCGAATGTGGATTAAAGCCTGCAGTCACAACTCTGATAGTTTGAAGACATTTGATCCTACAGTATTTATCCATTATTTGCTTTGTTTACCCAAGGGAAAATTAAGTGCCGTGCCTATGAACAGTGAGATCCACAATACACTATGATCTTTGACAGATGTTAGTATTGGGGGAAAAAAAAAAAAGCAAAGCTGCATCACTAACTTTGGAAGCAAGTTTCGAAAACTGCCTGCCTTTGCAGGTGCACCTCTAATCAGTTGTCATGAAAACTATACAAAGACAAGAATATTTCTCATGAAATGACGATTCAACGTTATTTTAGTTAACAAACTATCTTTTTCAATAAGGAAAACTCATCTTTTGAAACACAGGAAGTTTCATGTGAACATGAGGAAGAACTTTACTCTAAAGGTGACTGAGCACTGGAACAGGCAGCCCAGAGAGGTTGTGGGGTCTCCTTCTCTGGAGGTATTCAAAAGGCATCTCGATGCAATCCTGAGCAATGTGCTCTAGGGGACCTTGCTTAAGCAGGAGGGTTGAACTAGATCACTTCCAGTGTTCTCATCTAACTTCACCCATTCTGTGATTTTGTCTTCCACTGTCCTCATTCTAATCCTCCTTGAGTAACCTCATGAGGCACATCTGGGAATATGCAGTTTGCTTACTTTAGAGAATGTACTTTTTTGAAAAGAACCACAGAGAATTTCTTGTCTCAGATTTAGAAAAAACGCGTTTCTTTAGCTAGGAGTAGGACATGGTAGTAGTGCCAGAAGTACACTGGCACTCAGGTTTTCTATGGCAGTGTGCATGCTTGTCATAAAGATTGCTAGAAAATAAGAATGCCCTATTTTATTAGGGGTAGGTCTTAAAAATATACTCAGTAAATTTCTGATATACCTTTAATCCCTATTTATGTACCAGAGTATGTCAAACATATATATTAATGTTGTAAGTAACATTTCCTTCTTGCAATACTTTGTAGGCAGTAGGGAAGGGTTTGACATCGTTGCTGTTTAATCTAAATAGAAAACTGAAGAGAAACCTGAAGCCCCTCAGTACTACACCTAATGCATCCCTCTGTCAGAGGAATAAACTAAAAGCCTCATTTTGCTAACTCCTGGTAGATAGTGGGTTCCCACTGAACATATAAGCTCCTCAACACTCTGCAGGTTAAAGCCCAGGAGAATAGGGGAGTTTGGCAGTGTCTGTGGCAACCTCTTTTAAGTTGATTCATGGAATAATACAAAATACCAACCCCACAAAGCTGTTCCTGTATACTTGGTTAGGTGGCAACATGATATATTAATGCCCTGAATCCTTATGGCAGAGGAGCAGAATAAGCATAAAGGATGCATTAAAATGTAAAGCCTTGACCTACTCATATTTAACAGAGGAGAGCTGCTCTCTGGTATTAAGTTATGTGATCAAAACCCTATTAAAAAGATTGAGGTGATTTACACAGCACTGAGCAAAAAATCCCTAGAAGTGTTATTATGGAATATTTGTTTCCAAAAAAGCAGGGAAGGGTAGAGGACTAAAACTCTCACTCTTACTTACACTGAACAGGACAAGTGCTCTGTGAACAGTCCCCATGAATTTGAGACAGAAATTGAGCAAATGTTAATGGAAGGAGAGATCATTTTGAGTTTTTTTTGCTGACATTTTAAAATTATATAGCTACTTATAGGAAAACCGATGAGTAAATCTACAGACTAAGAAACTCCATGAGAAAATGAGATCAGATCTGGACAAGTAGCTTTCATCAAAAAACATACCAGGAATGGGAAGCCCACCTTTTAGGAATGATATATAAGACTTGAGTCAAGGACAGAAAAAAACCCCTTCATTTTTTAAGGGGAAAATATAATCTGAGTATTAAAGTCGAGATCTGTAGCTGAAATGAATTGATGTATCTTCCCTGGAATCATTAGAACTATGCTAGCTGAAAGCCAACAACTTGGTATGGACAAAAACTCATGTAACAAGAAAACCAGATGCCAAAACGCCTGGTTGTTTGTATGCACACTTAAAATTCTCAATATTGGCCCACTAGTAGGAATCAGCAGCTACTTTAAAGGAAAGAGAGCTTTGCTCCCAAATACACAACTCAGGCTAGGCTTAGCCAAGCAGACACTTGAAGGCATTTCTTCTGTACAAAGTATTGTAACTGCTTTCACATATGGCAAATACAATTATGTATCTCACCGGTAGGGTGGATTATAAATGAACAATGACTTGTATTTCAATAGATAGCAGCTGCATTTCTGTAAGGAATTTTGCAGGAACTTGTGGCTAAAACCAGGGGAAAAAAAAAAAAGAAAAAAGAAAAAAAGCCAGTCAGGTAAAGGAGAAAATGTAAGTTCCTGATCCTGAGAAAAGAAAGAGCTGGACTTAAATTAGCTGCACAGCTTACTATACCCAGCCCTATTCAAATATGCAAGAAGGATTGATTTAAGAGAGTATGCAAAACTTTCCTCCCTTACTAAGGGTACAGTTACTATTGAAACATGTGTGCCTTGTTTCAAACAATCTCCATGAAAGAAGGGCACAAAATGCTCATTTGGGCTAAAATTATTTCACAGATTATGGAATTTACTGTGTCTTATTTATAAAAGTGGCTACCATCACAGATGTGAACTGTACAAACAGACAGAACTGATTGATTATTCCATAGATAAACTTATTTCACACATAATCAAGAAAAATTAACATTTGAAATATGGGAATGAGTACAGAATCAATTCAGTTTCCAGCATGATAATAAAGTTGTTCTAGATGCATAAGAAATGCAATTAAAAATGCCCCAAGTAAAAATAAAAGGTTTGTTATGAACACATTATTTTCTCTATAGTTTTTTGTTTTCCTTCTTCTATTAGACAGATCACACTACATTAGTGATATTCTATTGCTGCTCCACTAAATATCAGCAAATTAAGTGCAGGACAGTAAAGCAGTAAAAGAATAATATGCTAGTCTCTGTCTTCACAATAGCATGCAAAGAATAATATAGTTGTCTGTGGCATAAATGCCAGCAACAAAAGCCAGTCAGACTCACACTAATGCCTGGTTTGGAGCATAAGCCAAGATTTAATCTATGTTAAAAGAAGGTACATTTCTTTTTAAATATTTTTCCAATTTAAAATTACATTTTACATTTAAAATCCTGTCTCCGCTGAAGTCCAGGAAGTTTAGCCTTCAACTTCTATGAATTAAGATTTTCCACACCAGCCTCTGTATAAGCCTTTACTGACACATAATGGACATTTATGTGGCAGTAGTGCTGAGATGTGCCAGCAGAAGTCAGAACCAATCTGTGCTCTACCTGCTATGAGAGACCATCCCAGTCTTGGAGATCTATCATTTCTATCTGTTACCATCTACCTGGGCAAATGAGACTGAGGTCAGAGTAGTAACAGAGGCAGCAGAAGGATTTGCAATACAGCCAAGTATCCTGTATTCCATTCTGATGTCATGGCTATTGTGTTATTTTGCCCTGCATGTGAGTTTGTCTACAAAATATACTCTTTAAGCTACTCCCAGAAGTAGCTGTTGTCTGACAAAGAGGTAATCAATATTGGTGAGCTTCAGAATTTTTCTTGATCATTTAATTTTCTCTGTGATGTGCTAGGGGACTAGTTTCATCTGTAGTTGTGGGGTGAAAAGAGAAAACGAAACAAAATTAAACTCCCCAAATTTGTTATTTCCCAAAGGCTCTCACTGGCTCTGCTGCTAGTTAAATCCACCTGACTTGCTTTGCCTCCTAGACAACATTCATATTTTTTGTTGTTTGAAAATTCTATGAGCATTGAAAGTAATTCCTCTCCTCGTAATTGATATTTATAAAAAGACTGTTTGCCTGGGCTCCCAGGTACTAGAACCCTCTTAAAACCTCACGGGCAAACTCCACAGTGAGTGGGTCTGATCACACATCAGAAGGGTGGGACTTTCACCACCAAACTGAGGAGAGCAGGTAAGGTCTATTGCTGTGCTGCTTCCCAAGTTCCATCCAGTCTCTTTAATCACTGCATCAGACCCTCCACCAGAAAATAAATTCAACTGCTCTTTTATGTAAGATTTGTTGAATGAAAAAAACACAGAACAAAACACTTTCCCTGAACCAACATCAGAAGTGACTTTTGCCCCAGCTCAGTTCTGTTTGTTTTTTCCCCTCACCCTTCTCTGAGATGTACAGTATCTTCAAATATATTATAGGATAAGCATCACTCAACAATCAGCCTTAGTCACCTAGTAATCCCCTCTTCCGAACTGTAATCAATCATGTCACCACTTCAGCTATTTGGCCAGGTTGAGATGTGGGTCTCAGGGAGGTGAGCTGCTGCACCTTACACCTTGCTCTGGCTGCAGCCCATGAGCTCCATTGCCTTGGGCCCCAGCAAGATCCGTTAAATCTTTTTTTCCCAAGATTGTATTCTCCCTGCCACCAGCCATTACCTGCATGAAAATCACTTTTCAAACCCAGAGATCCTGTTGTCCTGCAGAGGGAAAAATGGGTGAAGATAAGAAAAAAAAGTAGGATACATTTCTGCTGGTCTGTGAAACACAAGCAGAGGAACCCAGCAACTCCTGGACAGTGATGAGATCAGTGTGGAATCATACTGGTCATTTACAGTACTGAGATTTTTTTGAAGCATAGCCTAGCCCCGTGAATGCTTAGTTAGGGCAGATGAGTAGTCTCCTAAGCTCTACCTATCTATTGATCATGTTGAAGAGAACATCAATGTTCCTAGCAAGATCACTGTTTTTAACACACCACCTAAAAACTCAACTAAAAGATGTCCATTACTAAAAATATAATGTGAAAAAGAGTGACCTGGAATAAGTGTTCCTGAAGGATAAGTAGCTTGTGAGAATAAGTTGGCTCATGAACAAGGAGAAGACTCACAGGCAAGGAGGAGGCTGCTTAGTATTCTTATGTATAGGACAACCCCAGGGACAAAATATTGACCAGACCACAACTAACACTCAGCCATGCAACCCCATGGGCCATTTCCATACTTTTTTTTTCTGTGTGGTAGAGATATTTGTCTCAAAGTGGTTTGGAAGATCACCTGAGAGTTATACAATTTATCTGCTGCTAAATCCAGAGCAAAATTAGATCTCACTCATTGCCTCTCTGGTTGTGAAAGTTAAAATCTTCTTCTTCAGGACAATGGAAGGAAGAATACCTTAATTATCGACACAATTAGTGCTGTAAGCATGGGTCCGACCAGTTCCCCATTATGAGCAAGCTGGTGTTCTTTGAAGAAAGTGCTGGTAGAAGTGTTCATGTGGGAGATTGTGCTACACCATCCTCCCAAGCTTTTTTGCTGCAGTGTTTGCATATTGTTTACTGGACTGTTGTGAATCCTCGGCTATTTTTATGTTAGTCATGGGCAAAAAAAAAAGCCTCAACCAAAATGATTCCTGTGTGTGGTCCGAAAACGGTTATCACAGAGTCAATCAGTCACACCTTCATACACCTCCTCTGTAAGTCTCTGGGGTATGGAGAGAGTTATTTTTATACAAAACAACTGTATTTCCCTGTATGTCTAATAAACACAAACTGTGTCTCATATTTTCATCACAGGCATAGGTAAACCACCATTCCCTGAAGCCCTGTGCAAATCATAGTTTGTCTGATGGAAACTTTCTAATTTACTGGCTTTGTGAAAGCATGATGTATATACCTCCAAGTTTTTACATACCTTATTTTCTCCATTTTTCAACTAAGACCTTTTCTCAAACATTAAAATCGTTGTCAACTGTATGGTGAGTAACGCCTGCGAAGTTTAGCTCTTCTGCAAGGGGAAGTGTTTTTGGGGTGAGGGACTGTCAGAAATATCTGAGGGAAATACTGCACATAAAAGATTAAAAAAATCCCAGAAAATATTTTTAAGGAAACCTGCAGATATTCTCAAGGGTCTCTTACAAATGACTAAGGAGGTGCTGCCTTCACTGAGTTTGTAAAGCACTTATAACTTCAATCTCTGTCTCCAACAAGGTGAAATGTCCTGTGATGTTTGCTACTACCCACATCTAATTTGAACCATTTAGCCTCCAGTTCATTGTTTTAAAATCATACATCTTAAAACTGCACAGCTGTTCACCTCTGATTGCCAGCTAGATAACAGCTATTAAATGCAAGCCATAAGACAAATATTTCTGCAGATTTGCTAGGTTATAGCCATCCAAAAATATTCCCTCTGCTGCCCAATATGCAAACACCCTTTCTACTGTTAGGTTTTATGACTGCCAAGGATGGAAGTTGTAAAGAATGTGATACTATTGCACTGTACCATAAACTGCTATTTCACTAGATTCCCCAATTTCTTTGGGGAAATCTAGCACAAAAAAAAGCAATTTTCATGGAAAAAACCCTAATTTATTAGAAATACCTTTCTTCTCAGATATAGTCAAGTACATTACCATAAATATGTTTTACAAATATGGTGCTCTGAGTACAGACCACCCCTATTAATGGTTGTGGATAGAAACCTGGGGGTTGCCTGCACAATACAGCTTCTCCAGTTCTAACAGTTTTGCGTTAATATGGTGTGAAAAACCTATATATAGAATGCTTTTGTTAAAATCAGATTATACTAATTCTATATGAAGTGCTTTAATGAAAAATGTTTAATGGCTGAAATACTATAAGACTGCAGTTAGAGTGCAGGTGCAAAAATGATATTCTACACTCCCTGGAGAGCAAACTTGTACATACTGTGAAATATCAATTAAAGTTTATAGTTGCCTGTACCAGTTAAATGTCTTTTTCATGGGAAATTTTCATCTTCTCTTATGAAGCACTCACTTGGGTTAAAATGTGTACTGAATTATATGGGCATTTTGAGTTATTAAGGAATAGATTTGTTTTACAAGCAAGCTGTAAGCATTCTTTGCAGTTTTTATGAGGTCATCTACATGACTTTTAAATGGTGCTCTTGGCCAGCCTCGATTCTCAGATCAGTTCATTAATTCACACAGCTGTCTTTAAAAACTACAAGAATAATACATATTGCAGTCTGGAAGAAAGAGGTGGATTTCAAGGCTGTATTTCAATCAAGGGGCCTGCTGACATCCTAAACTATGAGAGGACAGCCTAAGCTGTTTCACGAACAGCAGCAAGTTCACATTTGAAATATAGCTTGCTTAGCTGATTTCTTTTAGAATATATGGAGAAAGCATGCAAAATTCACTTTCAAGTGAGCACACCTCCCAGAATGTGTCAGCTGGGACACACACAACTTTCAGTGCTGGCAGAGGTTGTCTCAGTAAAATCTTATATTCTATGGTATATGCTACGGTAGTCAGCCTGCTCACATATTGCTGAATCTGAATCAGGAAAACCTGGATTTAATTTCTGATTTTGACACACTTCCTGGGTGGTTTTGGACAGGTGTCTGACCTCCCTCTTCTTCTGTTACACATCTTTTTGTATTTTTGAATAGTACGACTTCCTTTTTAATTTCTTAGGCATCTTTTTCTATCTTGTTAGCTTAAAAAGTTTTTGTGCCAGGGTTTGTCTACCAATGGATGTTTATACATAGTTAATGCAAACTCTTGAGACCTCTTGAAAAACAAATAAAATCTAAAGTACACTGATACAGGAAAAGCCTGTTAGGGGGATGTTTAAAAGGATGCAACCTGAGCTGAATAATTTGTATAAAAACTTTGTAAGAAGACCACGTGCTCTGTATTTTTAATATGCCTCTCCATAGTTTGGCAGAGAGCAAAAGTCAAAATCTAAGATATACTTTCAACTAAGCAGATATATGGTAGGAAAGGGACAATCCTCATGGAATTTCATTCAAAATGTGATGATTAAGACCTTGAGGATCCACCCCAAGAATTTCAGTCTTCACCTTGACTGCAAGTAAAAAGTGATACAAACAGTTAGTACAAAACTAGAAGCTGTGACACATTTATATTTAGGTTTTTTTTAATTTATTTTATTTTTATTACAGATATTTGAATTTAGTCAAATAAAGTTGCTTAGGGGTATATTTGAGCTGAATTTCCTGCAGCTAATTCATGGATAACGTTTTAAGATTCACTAAATCCTGTTTTCTGAATGTACTTGAAATGAAAACAGTCATCCAGCAGTGTTGGTGCCAGGCCTAAGCCCTTTCCTTTCTTTGACTTTAGGATCAAACCATATTGTGAGCTGTAAGCAACTGGAGCCATTTTGTAGTCTGCATGGGCAGGGTGGATGATTTGAGACATCCTTCAGCTTAGAAAACCTGCTGTAACCTCTAGCTATAGTTGCCAGTCTCTGCAGGCAGCTCAAGGCCAGCAAGTGCCCACTGTCAGTATGCTGGAGTATCTCAGTTCAGCTAGAGTATTGAACTGTACAGAGAAAGCAAATCCCACCCAGACTCCCACGTGACTTGAGTCGGGAACAGTCAAGAACAACATCTTATTGAGTCTCAGTTATTCGATGGGGCACAGAAAAGTCCATGTTCTGTCCACAGAGCAAAAAACTCAGGGGAAAAATAGGGAAGCTAAGGTAGGACAAAGAGAAGAAAGTATTCTGTAAAAGTATATCCATAACTCCTAAACCAATGAAATTATCTGATTTTTGCGGTAGGAACTGGAAAAACAGTGGCAGTGACACATCTATCACCACTTTACCTGTAGATGTGTGGCATACATGTTATTTACCTCCCATTTACTCTGTGCCTGGCATCAGAGACTGAAGCAGGAAGATATATCAGGTGGTGTGTGCTCACTATGACCTTCCTCCATAACGTATCCAGGAGCAGTTTTTCCCAAAGGAGCATGCCGTGGCTATGCATTGTGATTACTGACAATTGCTGTGATCATACTCAGCCCAACCCAGCACAAAACATGGGGGCAGGAGACCAAGGCAGCCCAGCCTGCAGTGGGAATGGAACTTGCCCTGCCACGTGGTAAGAATCATCATGTGGGATGCAGTCAGCAACCTGCTGTTGCATCATGAAGGTGCAGTAAATGACAGACTTGGAGGAAAGAAACAGAATCCTGTCCTTCACTTAAAATATGATGCAGTTAAATGCTGAAGAAGGAGGAACGTGAGGGATTCTGGACAAAGAGAAGTGGAGTTACTATCCTAAGCTTTCAGGGTATGACTTTATTAACTAGCCTGAAGAGAAACAGTGTAAGAAGACAGCTGAGTCTCTATTACCACATCCTGTAAGGCAGTCATTAAATCTATGTGCACATTAAATCTATAAATGTCCATAAATGACATTGAGCAGTGGAAATCACTGAAGACCAGCTATAGCCCACTTTTTAACTTAGAGCAAGGAGGAATAACATAAACCATCAATACTGACTATAGAAAGGTCTGAAAAAAAATGCAGGATATGTGCTCTGAAGAGTACAGAAACTGCTCTACCCTCATTTTTGTCAGAGCTCAAGGGCTGGAAAGTGCAGAGCTTTGGGCTCCCACTAACTACACCATCGCAGGACCTCAGGAAAGATGATGGTTTCCTGCTGTGGACTTTCTTCCCTCCTGCTGCCTGTGTGATATGTACCGAAATCCAGAACTGCATAATTTGAATCCCTGCTACCTATTGAGAATATATTATTTGTTAGAATGCCTCCTCCCCTGAAGAATCATGCTAAGAGCTGTCACTTGGGTTTTGGCCTGTTTTTGCCCTTTTGTCCTTTTTATGAGTTAATTTTGTATTTTATGAGCCTCTCCTGCAAGATAATCCTTCTCAGGACACTTGGTAATATGCCATATGGGGCAGCCAGGGTCCTACACTTTGACTCAAGCATTACCTCTCAGACATCTCATCCACAGTATCTTTAGTTCACCATTGAAAAACACTGGGAATTCTCATAGTTCTCACAGTTCTCACAGCCAGATAGGAGACAACAGGCAAGTCTTAGATGCATATCACATTAAGTAGGAAACAGAGAAGTTGGGGGTGTTCTGTTCCTGGAGGTGGCCAAGGCCAGGCTGGATGGGGCTTTAAGCAACCTGAATCACAAAATCACAGAATATGTTCAGCTGGCAGGGACCCACAAGGATCACTGACTCCAGCTTTTAGCCCTACATAGGACTATTCCCAAGAATGCAGAATCNGCTTTTAGCCCTGCATAGGACTATTCCCAAGAGTACAGAATCTGATCTAGTGGAAGGTGCCCCTGCCCATGGCAGCAGGGTTGAAACTATGTGATTTTTAAGGTCCCTTCAAACCAAAACCATTCTCTGATTCTATGAAGATGAAGAAAAATTTACAGAGGCCTCTCAAGTACTTATTTACAGTCTATATATCTACTTTCCAATATTGCCCCTTTAAATTGCATCTTTCATCTTCAAGTCTGCACAGAAGCTCATGACAAGTATATATGTGTCTAGATTGCCCTTAAAATGTCTTCAGAACTGTCTGGAAAGAGCTATAAGCTCCAGCCATGCCTCTGGAAATCTCATTATAGTCCCTGACTTATTCAGGGCGAGCTGGCAGGACCTTCATCATCATGGAGAGGGTGAAGAAAGTTGGACGGTACGCGGACGATGACATTCCACACATTGTGAAACCTGTGCCATGTGAGGATAAATGGTTTCCCCTTTCAGGAAAAATCTCTTTTTCATTTTAAACCAGAATTGCTGCCACTGAATACATTGCAAATAAAAATAAAAGGCTAAACCTTGGGTACAGGGCTTCCTTAGTCCTTGACGGTGTTGACATTTTGTGGAAAAATAGTCAAACAGCTCTTAAAATACTTTGTGCTGTAGCAGGCCATTTGTAACTGTGAAACAGGGAAGGCTGTGACAGCACATGGGCATCCCTAGACAGAAAAGACTTGGAAAAGACTAACCCCTGCTTCTTGTGCTTCTCTACATTTACTGCCAGGAAAGCACCTGATACATGAAAAGACAACAAAGATGCAATATCATTCACTCTTCGAATCTTTACCTCCACAGCTACTTCATGCTCCAGGCCCCAGGTAACAGTGGCTATGGTTGACGGTACTGTTACTTTCTCTTTGTGGCCTTTGCTATGTTTGGCAGGTAAAGGCCATTAAAACGAAAGAATTACAGGGCTGCCCAGTATTGCTTAGTTTCCCTGTTAGCTTAGCTTAACTGTTCACATTTAATGATACCTTTATTACATAACTCTGACATATAATGTTCAGTCATCTGGCCTGATAGCTGGCTTCTTGGACAGAAGATATACCTTTCCCAAGCCACTTCTTCCCATGGATAATGATAGTCTTGAATGTTTTGAGTGAATTTGCAGTGAAGTTTGCTTTCCCTTTAGTTATCCCAAGGGAATCTCTTGTGAGTCCACTGCACCTTTGAGCCTGCCACATATAGCAGTTGACAAGATGGCACCATTTCCAGTATT